>JAKTVX010000069.1:0-62637 GCA_030581755.1 Crinitomyces ghanaensis
TTTCTTTCCTCTTGCGTTCGATTGTCAGTCTGTAGTCAGTACCTGCAGGAGGAAACCAAAAAAAAGAAAATGCATAAATACAATGCATGTGAAAATCTGGAACACCTTTCATAATTAGCTTACGATCGCAGTGAGATGTCTTATGAACAGGCGTGGATAAGTTGAACAATGGAAGCCAATGCAATTGGCTGGTTAGACATGTAATAAGGCAACAATGTTCGTATGCCCTGGGAAATCTATTTACAATTGCCATCATATTGGTCTTCCGACATGGATTCATAAAAGTATCTAATCGATCCTCTTCGCTCAGTCTCCTATAAATTTTATGAGTTTTTTATTTGGTTCACCAGACTTTTTCTGGGTTCTCTTTTTTTTCTTTTTCAGTCCTTGTTCTGTACTGGAGATTTTATTTCCAAAGAGTCACTTTACTAGAAAATGGCAGGTTCACAAACCTATTTCCGCTAGGATCTTTGATTGCGCGATCTCTCGGCAGCCGGCATTAATTCTGGGCGCTGGTACGTTTCCCGGTCTCGTTGTACTACATTGAATAGGATTCAACTATCCGATCTTTGTTCTTTTCAATATCGTTTTATAAAAGTTTCGTTTTTTAAAAAACAAAAATACAATTGAAATTGTAATTTATTTTAACTCGACCATGCATGCACTTTACCGCTTAACTACATTATCTAATGCTTTTTTCCATTGGCGTTTCTAGATTGCTTTGTCTATTGACAGGGGTGACAAACATGTTTTTCTATTTCCATTCGTTGGCTCTCTCATGATAACGCTCATGCCGCTCTATGTGCATGAGATAGAGGTGATTATAATTTGATTGGTCTGATTTACTTATTTAATTTAATGGCTTGCCAATCCAATTAAAGCCGTGCCCTGGTTGACGGATGATAAGTATAGCAGCTACATTAAAATGTAGAATTGAAAATAGATATAATATACTATGATAGAAAAGCTTCGGATCTGCTATCCTGTCGTTCAAACAAATGAATTGTCTACTGAGTAAATAAACTCTTTCTCAAATGGAGAAAAAGGCGAGAGCAAAGTTTACAAGTGCAGCCTCGATGTTGACCTAGATATACGGCCACACATTCTAAACATATCAAGTTCGATAGGTAATCGTAGATGTTCATTCTTTTACGCTGGTACAGTCCGCGCGTTTTTCTTATATGGCGGCCGATTCGGTCTCCCAGGGTGGATAAATTGTCGCACCCCGAATGTAACTTTATTAATTGTAATTACACAACAACGTTACAAATGGAGCGTAGTATGATATAGGACTTATTTAAGATGCATAAAAGTCTGCCATCGCAAAAAGAAATATTCAGAGTGCGACGAAAAAAATTGAATCTCAATATCGTAAAGACTAAATAGAAAAGAATAAGAAACACTTCAACAATTTTTTTAACTATTTATAAGGCAAAACGGAGCTTGTAGTGGTGAACATCAGCAAAATTCACTTGAAATAACGTACCATTCAAGTTGTTGACCCAATTCTTCGTAAGTCGCTTCTTTCTTTCCTGAAGTGGAAGCAGCCGAGTAGTTTTTCGTCTCAGCGTCAGTCAGCGGGCAGGTATCACATTCCCAAAGGATGCTTGTAAGATGATTCTTCTGCCTTTTCTGTCGTGTTTAGAAACTGAACCCATTTGTACATTAATTGTAAAACAGCCCCTGAGTTTTAGGGGCCCCATAAAAACTTTATTAAATTCGGTACTTAGCTCCGACCACTGTACGGCGTTTGGAACCACTTTGAACCTTACCCGATTTGGCTATTTGTCGCTGACAACTAATCATCCTTTTGTTCCAATTGCATTCGTTTAATTAACCGTATTGTTCATGCCGCGCTTTTCGCTGACTGATTTAGAACTATCCTACTCGCAGGATTTCCTCGAATCTATGAATGCCGCTCCGACCGTTTTCCATTGGGTCGCTGATGCGTCTCGCAGACTATCCAAGGCTGGGTTTGAATATCTCCCTGAAAGAGAACCCTGGCATCGCGACGGACTCATACACGCTGGCGGAAAGTATTACACGACACGCAATGGATCTAGTCTTTTAGCGTTCAAAATTCCCCAGAAATTCGACCCTGATCTCCCTGAATCATCTGTCTGCGGAGTCGGCTTGGTAGGCTGCCACATTGATGCCAACAGTCTGCGAGTCAAACCGATTTCCAAAAAGTCTGATATTGATGGCTATTCTTTATTGGGAGCTGCATCATACGGAAGCCCAAATATGTCGACTTGGTGGGACAGGGATTTGGGACTTGGCGGTCGAGTCATAGTGAGAATTCCTGATCATACCGGCGCAGGCAACAGTTTGCCACGGGCCAATTCATATAAATTTGAACAAAGGCTTATTCTGCTGGACGGCCCTATTGCCAGGATCCCCACATTGGCTGAACATTTCGGAAAACCGGCGGATGGACCTTTTAATCCAGAAACCCAGATGACTCCTGTCATTGGTCAGGATTCGCTCGACGATGGCGAAGCTACCGATGATGAGAGAAAATGTCCATTGTTTGGCAAGCACAACTTGGCACTCATTCGGGCTATAGCCAGCAAGCTGGATGTTAGAGCCAGTCAGATCGTCCAATGGGAGCTTGAGCTTTTTGACACCCACGAGGGCACCCTCTCGGGGCTGTCAAAGGAGCTTCTTGTGTGTCCGCGCCTGGATGACAAACTTTGTTCTTTCGCTGGGCTTCAGGCTCTTATTGAATCTCCTCCGCACGAAAATGCCCTCAACATGGTAGCGTTGTTTGACAATGAAGAAATTGGATCCAGAACAAAACAAGGCGCCAAAGGCGGTCTTCTGCAAGCCACTATCGATAGGATATTCGCTGGCGTCTCTAAGGGATTCCTGCCTAAATTGTATGCCAATTCGTTTTTTGTATCTTCAGATGTAACGCATGCCGTCAATCCTAATTTTTCTGATGTATATCTGGAACACCACAAGCCGAGACTTAACACAGGCATGGTTGTCAAGCTCGACGCTAACGGTCATACTACAAGTGACGGCATCTCCACGGCATTCATAGAGGAAGTGGCCCGGCGTTCAAATAATATTGTCCAATATTTCCATGTGCGCAACGGGACGCCATCTGGCGGAACAATCGGTCCTATGCTTTCCACGGCAACGGGAATGCGAGCTGTGGACCTGGGCATTCCCCAACTTTCTATGCACTCAGTGCGTGCCACGACTGGGTCCAAAGACGTCTTGTTGGGAATTCAGATGTTCAAAGGATTTTTTGCCCATTGGGCGGCAGTTGATTCTATCTTAAAGACAAACTAACGAATAAAATTATACTAACGAATAAAATTATACAAGAATAATACATCGTCACATTATATAACATACAACATCTATTTGTGATGCACCGCATTCTATTTGGTTTCAGTTTTCTTGTTATCGCTCTTCTTCTTCTTCTTCGATTTATCCACCTTTGCAGCGTCCAACTTGCTGTTGTTCTTTCCTCCGTATTTCTGCTTCCACTCATCAACCTTGGCCTCTTCTATTCGCTTGAAGAGATATTTGGCTTTGTTAATATTGTGGCCTCCTTGCAAAGGAAGATCAAACTTATCAGGAATAGATCTCAAAGGAGCATTAAGTTGCTCAATAATTCCTTGTGAAGTCTCTGGCATATAAGGATATACTAAAGCAGACAATAAGTAGATCAAGTTAAGAGCCACACCAACCACAGCATCAGCCTTTTCAGGGAAATTCGCGAACAAGGAATTGTCCATCTTGTTATCCTGCAAGAATTGGTTTCCTCTAGCAGAAATATGCATAGCGATTTCCAAGCCTTGTTTCAAGTGTACAGCTTCCAGTGCTGAAATGTATTCTCCGAGCAGCTTGTTAACATCTTTGCAGAAGTCAGCATAGTTTGGAAGCGCATTAGGATCGAAATTTTCAGGAACAACTCCGTTGTACTTAGAGTTGACAAATTTGATAACTCGGTTAACGAAGTTACCCAGATTGGCCAATAATTCATTGTTGTTGCGAGCAACGAACTCGGCCCAAGAGAACTGAGAGTCTGAAGACTCCGGTCTCATGCACGCAAGATAGTATCTCCATACAGAAGGACTTACGCCAATCTCTTGAGCATTGTTACCAAAGACTCCAACATTTCTAGATTTGGAAAATTTGCCTCCTTCATATTGTAAATATTCGGTCGTACTTAAGTGGTGCAACATAGTCCATTGTTCACCAGTTCCAATCTCGGTACCTGGGAAAACCACAGTATGGAAAGGAACATTATCCTTACCCATAAACTGATACAACTTGACGGCATCTTCTCCCTCGCTAGTAAATCCATTGTCACGTTTCCACCATTTTTCCCATTCATCAGTATAGTTGGCCGTGATACTGACATATCCAATGCAAGCGTCAAACCATACGTACAGCACCTTGTCCTTGTACTCATCCAACGGGACTTTAACACCCCATTTAAGATCACGAGTGATGGCACGCGGTCTGAGGCCCTCCTTAAGCCAGGACTGGGTAATAATTTTGCCGTTTGAAGACCAGTTTCCAGCCTCTTGAGCTTGTCGAACCCATTTCTCCACTTCTGGTTGAAGTTTGTCTAAAGACAAAAAGACATGTTTGGTATTGCGGACTTCAGGAGTAGACCCGTCAAGCTTGCAACGTGGCTTGATCAACTCGAAGGGGGTCAGCAAATTGCCGCAGCCGTCACATTGATCACCACGGGCATCCTCATAGCCACACTTGGGACATGTTCCTTCCACGAACCGATCAGCGAGAAATCCAGAATGCTCCAAGCAATAAAGCTGCTCTGTAGTTTGCTCTTCCAAAAAGCCATTTTCGTGCAACTTTAAGAACATGTGCTGGGCAATCTTAGTCTGTTGGTCGGTAGATGTTCTGCCGAAATAGTCAAATCCAATTTGGAACCAGTCATACACCTGTTTGTGAATGGCATTGTATTTATCACATAACTCACGAGGAGTACATTTCTCTTCAATTGCCTTAGTCTCTGTAGCCGTACCGTATTCATCAGTACCACAAACGTACAAGGCATTGTAGTTGCGGACCTTGCAGTATCGGGCAAAAATATCGGCACTCAACACTGAGCCCACAATGTTTCCCAGATGAGGAACATTGTTTACATAGGGAAGCGCAGAGGTAATGAGAATATTTCGCTCGCCTGCTTTCGGCAAAATAGCACCAGTATGGGCCCTCATCTCTATGCCTGATTGCACCTTGGATTGGCCAGTGTGTTCAGGCATCTCACGGGCCGGAATCATAACGGCAGGAGCAGGCGCAGCAGCAACGGCGGCAACTCCAGCGGCTGCTTCTTTTGTCTTGTCCTGCTTTTCCTGAATAACCAGGAAGTCAGAAGGCCGACTAAGGAATGCTTGGATACGGGGGATTCCGCTAAATTTTTGATACCATAAAGTAAGCTGTAGATCCTGAGAAACAGCAGACTTGCCTAAGACCGCAACTAATCCATGAAGAGCAGAGAACACAATGAGTGTTGCTGGAGTGACATTTGTATTTCCGTTCAATAATTTACCAAGTTGTTCACAGGTGGATTGATCTAATTTTTGTGGAGGAACACTTTTAAGCAGGCTGTATAAAATCCGCTCTTCTAAACAAATCAGAGTCTCTTCATCGCGGGAGAGACTGACGGATTTGTAAAGATACCGCACGATAGCATTAGGTTCAAACAGAGAGTGATCATTATCAATTTGTAATAAAAGATTGGGTCCTTGTTCAATGGCGATACCAGAGCCGAATACATTTGCAGCAAGAAGAGCTTTACAGTTCTGGGCTACCGCGAACGCATCTGTCGGCGATGGAACAAAAAGTTTGATGGGCATTGAAAGAGTGGATGGATGACAAGTTTGAGCCTCAGATGACGCACAAGAATTATATTAGGGTACCGTTTAACGCTTTCACATGGAACCATGGTAAGCCAAATGAAAATGAAAAAAGTTAAGTAGATTTAAAACAAAAAAAAAAAACACAAAGAACACAGGTAAATAGAAGAAAAGACGAACAGATACAAAAATAAAAAGAGGATCAAACGCTATATAGTTATATATACATCGTTAAGTTACTCAATGTAATGTCATGAAGGCGTGGTGACCAGCCACGGATTTGAACGGGCTTTTGCCGTTCCTCAGCGTATGCTAATGTCTACATAAATTGCATGCAATCTATGTTCTATAATTCTTGTCTTGGTCTGGCTGGTTCATTTCATAGTTTTCAGTTCTGATAAAGGTCTAACGTCTCCGAAGAATGCATGTAGGCTCACTGAGAAAGCATCTCATAATGATAGCCAGACTCTTCGTCTCCTTTAACTATTGGCTTCTTGCCCTTGAAGCGATATTGCATGCGGCGACACCAGCGGCCGAACCAGCCACTGCCCAACATCTGGTAAAATCTATATTGCAAATAAAATAGTCCCAGCACTAAAGCGGTGCCAAGGATTGTAAACACAACCCAATGTCGGCCCATTTGCATGATAAACTTTGCATCGGCTAAGTGCCAGCTTGAGCCTTGTGCAGTAAAGAAAAACCATTTGATGTGGGGTGTAGTCTTCGAATTAGGATTGATGAGAATACGAACCTGTCCGCCGTCTGGGACACCCCATCGTTTATATTGCTTCCAAATCACAGACAAAAACAAAGGACCGGTGGAATACATTATAGTGATGTATGATACAAACCAGTTCCTATTGTATCTTTCAAGATTCTCAATGACTCTCTCGAAAAAGGGATGATGGGGCACCGAGCCCATGATATCGTTAGACACTCCAGTTGGCTTTGTTTTTCGCAGCCAAGCCGGGAACGTCAACAATGGGTCGAGTTTCTTTTCGCACCCATTATCAAGGTCAATATAGATTCCTCCGTAATGTGATAAAATGAAATAGCGAATGACATCAGCTCGCATAATGGGATAAGGATACGAGTCAAAAGTTTTGAGAAACCAGCTATAATGCTCTTTGATGAAATCTCGCGCCATGTCATCAGTCCACATGATGTATTCATAATCAGGATGCATCTCTCGAACGGTCTCCTGTGTATGGCGCCAAACTTCAGGAATTGTTTCGTTTTTGTAGGTTTGGTGAATAATCTTAGGAATTAGCAGTGGACGACTAGGAATCATCTCACCGGTTTCGGGGTTTTTAGTATATTCGATGTCGCTGAGTTCACTATCAACGATTGCATCCTTGAAACTATCGTCCACTAGTAACGTCATAAGATCGAAGACTTGGGTCGCTATCAGTATCAAGATGGCTGCATTGATAATGAACATAAACTTTATGTCTCTCCTCATTGTTCAATATATAGATATAATATAGAAGATAAGAAGAAACAAACAAAAAAGAACAAAAAAAAGGGAAAAAGCGAACGAAAAATCAGTTAAGATTTACCGTGTGTTTTGCTCGGGGTAAAATGTCTCGCGGTCGCAAACAATGGTGGTAACAATTGGCGGGGTTAACTTAACAAGGATATGCAGTAAGTTTGCGTTTATTCGTAATGTCGCTCACTGTCGTTCCTTTTTTTTTTTTTTTTTTAAATCTTTATAGTCGTTGTGTTAGTGGGCGTGGTTATATAAATCTATTGTTGAGTCCAGGGGGAAGAGGAACTATGGGTGGCACCGCCCACACGTTTTGGTAACAATTTGCTTTTAAGATAGGGGACTAGCCCGAGCTAAACTAGCGATTTGGGGACAAAGTCACTTTGAAGTTCCAAAAAAAAAAAAAAAAAAAAAGTGGCCTGTTTTATTCGAAGTCGGCAACGTCCAAAAAAACACAGGGATTTTTTCAGCAAAATTGGTAGTCAAAAATTGTTGAAAATGCTCGAGCTGAAATTCGAGAAAGCCTGATTTTATCAAGTTGCGGAGTGTTTCTCTTTTGTTTCTTGTAATGATGTCAGTTTAGGGTTGAGCCGACACCCGCATGCATCTGTATGAGAAAAAATAGCACTGCCCACTTACACCTAAAACAGTTAACGCCGTGTAAGGTTAACAGGGAATTTGGCGATAGTGTCATGTAATGTAACAAATCTCGTGGCTATTTTGAGGTGCTAACTATTTAGGGTAAAAACAAAAAAACGGTAATTCTATCCACGAGCCTATAAGCTAATATTTTAACCTAAAAATTTATGTACTTGACTCCCAATAAATTGGAATGGGAATATTTCAGCCGTTTATCCTGCGGATGAGCCTATTTTTATCGCGGCTGTGCTATGACACAATTAAAACGGCGACCAAAGTTCAGGACCTTGCTAAGAATTCTGAGACTACAACCTTAAATCAAGATTTTTTTTTTTTTCTAAAAGTTTGTTTTTTAAAAAACAGATGGCATCCACAGATATGTGCTTAGTCAGCGGTGAAGCAAAAGATACGGAGCTGTTTGATCATTGGCCAACAATTGGTGGGGTTAGTGGGGTAGAAAGCGAGTGTAACGTTATATGCCGTGATGCCGAGATGGCTCGAAAAAGAAACCTAGGAGAAACAGCGATGTAAAATATGAAAAAAAATCAGAATAACCTAGAGTATGAAGATAGTTTCTTCTGTCTCATTTATATTGAGAGCGGCAGACTGCCATCCTACCAGATGTGCGCGACGCTTTGTTCAAGTGACATGGAGCTACTCTATGAAAGAAATAACTGTCCGTAGTCGTCTTATCGCGTGAATCTATTCCGTATTTTTACGAGCAGTACGAAAACTCTGCAAAATCATAATGCATCTATGTGTAAATTGATGTAATTTACATCATGTAAAGGCGGAATTTCGCGAAAGGCCGCACTCAGGTCTGCCAACCTACGATAACCTTGTCAGCCTTACAGAGTTCATAACTTCATACTAAAGGCTGATCACGTGAAAAAAACAGTCTTAAGCGACTTTTCTGCATTCCTAATTAAGAAGTGAGTTATATGCTATGTCACGTGACGCTTTATAACCTTATTACATCTCCGATGACGTTAACTTAGTGTCAAAAAGTTATTCTAACCGAAAACGGTAATCCCCACGGTACCTTAATTTCTGCCCTGCAGCCTCAGCCGTGCAATTCTATCAAAGCCAGCGTGAATGTGGGACGGGAGGGTTTGGGTGCTGCCCCAACAGTTTTAAGGTGAGGCCCAACAGACGAACCCATGTGATGCAGTCGACAATGCATTAGCCGAGGTGAAGAGGGAGAAGATATATATTTTTGCCAGTATTTTGTAATTATACGACTGTTCTTTTTTTTTTAGATTATAAACTTAATTTCCTCCTCCATAGCGGGCTTTCGTCTGTCTAAGATGGCCAGAGGTCACGATGTCAATGTTCTTAGAGAGAACAATAATGAAGTTAATTTGGTAGTTGACATGACAAGATTTCGTGAGGATCCACTAGCATTTGTTAAAACATTAACGCAACATGTTATGGGATCGTCATGGCGTGGATACGACGAGTATGTTGGACATCAATTGTACTACCCAGGGATCAGCGAAGAAATGCTCCGCAGTACTATGTCACATCCTTTATTACAAAAGAAGATCGAGGAATTGGCTGATGATCGCATGAAGAAAGAGCTTGGTTGGACATTAACGGCAGACCAACGTATGACCAGGCGAGCAGAGCTCATGGGATGGATATCATCAATTGCGGAATCTCATGTTCAAAGGACCATGGCCCAATTTGATCACAAGTCGGTGCTCAGGTCGCTGTATTACGTCGTTGCTCAAGGTTTCTCGCGATGCTATCATCAAGGCGTGCACGTGAAATCGGACGAAATTGCGATGATCAAGAAGAAGGCGAAGGAGCTCAACGCGAAAAAGCAGTCGCTGGTATTTCTACCATGTCACAAGTCGCACGTGGATTATATCGCACTGCACTTTATTTGTTTCCGCATGGGCATTTCATTGCCCGTGGTTGTCGCTGGTGAGAACTTGAATTTCGCGGTTGTGGGACCGATGCTTAAGCAGGTAGGTGCGATGTTTATCAAGCGCAGTTCTTGGTCCCAGGACCCTTTATATCAAACGGTAGTGCAATCTTTTATTGAGACTACACTGGCTCAAGGCTACAATTTTGAGTGTTTCATTGAAGGAACTCGGTCGCGAACTGGAAAATTATTACCACCGAAGTTTGGTGTGCTCAAATATATTTTAGATGCCATTCTCACGGGCGCTGTCGAAGATACTTGGATTGCCCCTGTGTCAACGCAATATGACAAGGTAGTTGAGGCTGAAGCATATGCTACAGAATTATTAGGAAAAGAAAAAAGTCAAGAATCATTTATGAGTTTTATCGATTCACGGAAGGTGTTTTCGTTACAAATGGGACGAGTGGATGTACGATTTGGCCAGCCATGGTCGCTCAAGACATGGATTGTCGAACAGCTTGCTAATATACAACCCTCGTTGTTGCTTCATAATGGCCTTTCTGTCTTGCCAGAAACGCCTCGAAAGCAGACCACTCCATCTTCGTCTTCTGCATATGAATCTCAAGGGGCTCAAATTTCTCCTAATTCTTCGGCTGGACTCTCACCGCTCGTAGTAGAGAAGGTGAAATTTCCATTCAAGGAGCAGATTCCCAAGAATTTACACACACGCTTGTTGCGATCGTTGGGGTACCGTGCTCTTAACGATATTAACAAAGCATCAGTTGTCATGCCGACATCTCTTGTCGGTGCAGTATTATTGACTTGGGCTGGACGTGGAATTTCGTTAGAGCAATTGGTTTCACGAGTGGATTGGCTGATTGAAAAAATTTACGAAGCTGGCGGAAAAGTGGGAACGTTAGGAACTGAGAGAATTTCGTTTGACGAGGAAAATGAGCCCCTACAACAGCCACAAGAAGAAAATACTGAGGTTTTGGTACTCAATGCTCTTAAAGTTTTAGGCTCAGATCTTGTGACCAAAGAACAAAAAGGATTATTGGAGACCACTTACAGCCCCAAAGATGCGTTTAAACTGTCATATTACCGCAATCAGATAATTCATCTTTTTGTGTCGGAGGCTATCGTATCTGTGGCTATTTTCACCCAACTGAGATGTACGGGCAGTCGTGTCATGGCCAAGACGGATATTGCCAAGGATGTCAAGTTCTTGTCGACGTTGCTGGCAGGAGAGTTTGTTTATCAACCTGAAGGGTTTGAAGCCAATCTTACGGAGTCAATCCACAAGCTCGTTCGACAAGGTGTTTTAACACCCGACTCGGTGGACTCGGAGCACGTGGAATTATCCGTGAACGAACTTAATGCTGGATGCGAATATTTAGACTTTTACTGCTTTCTATTGTGGCCGTTTATTGATGGCTATTGGGCGGGGTCAGTAGGACTTATTGCGCTGTCTCTTATCCCACCAAAAGTTCCGGTTGCGGAACGTCAGTTCTATGATACACTGCAAAGTCTTGCCAAAACATTGTATTCCCAAGGAGAGATTACTCATTATGAATCGGTAAATAAAGAGATGCTGAAAGGCGCTTATCAACATTTTGAACAAATCGGAATTGTTTCTAGGGACAGCGCTACTAGGACATTGTGGCTATCTTCAGACTGGAGAAATGGAGCTGATGGTGGTAATAATGGCAAAAAAGCATTTGCATTTAGGCTATATGAGTATTCGGAAAATATTGCATTAGCCAGGAACAGACCACTTAGACATGGAATTACGCCAGCACTTAATGATCGGGTCGTTCATCATGCGGCCGCTATGGCCAAGAAATTGAGCGGATCGAAGATCTAACTAACATAAAAAATTTGGCATAATATGTATTTATCGAATGTAATAGTAATATATTATTTATATGTATTAGAAGTCTCAGAATCATGCTGCTGGCAGCGGAAGGCAATTGTGGTAATAGAAGAAACGTGTTTGCCTTGTGCCTCCGATTTAGCTGCTTTCTTACACTGCGTTGGTGTCACATATGAGACTCTGTGTAGAATTTGACGCGAACAGTCGCAGCGAGAACGTGTCAATCAAAAATAAAACAAACTGTAACCACATCAATATATTTCTGCTATGTTCTTATAGCTGTCACCTCGAAAAATGGTGAGGACAAAAGAAGTCCGACAAACCCAGTGCGAATCAAGTCGCCCCTAAGACGATGGGTCCCTGGACGTCGAATTGGAACGCCTATTTGAGCGCTTGTCGTTTATCCATTAATCTAAACACGTTTTAATATTGTATATTCATTTCGGTTGGGTTGGGGCTGACGCCGGCGGGTTGGAGGAGCTTGTCGCCTGAGTTGCTGCGCTCTTCTTCTTAGGTCTGGATCGTCGCTTTTGTCCTTCACCACCGCCAGGTTGAGATCCAGACGTCGGTTGCTGAGAAGATCCATTCTGTTGCTGTGGCCGAAGACCCTTCGCTTTGCTTCGCTGTGTACTACCTGATGAAGGCAAGGCATTTATCTGGCGCATTCCGGGAATATCAGGAAGTGAGTTTACTGAAGGGATGGATGGAGTGTTGGCACTAGCACCAGTCGCACTTCCGCCGGTCTGTCCGCTGCTACCTGTCGGCCCTCCAGAAACCTTCTTATCTGCCTTTCTCCTTTGTCTGCTTTTAGGCTTCGCCGAAGCTCCATCAGGAGCTGGAGACGGAGATGGAGATGCTGTACTGCGCTGGTTATTAGGGGCCTTGCCGGCACTAGTGCTTGTTTCTCCACTGGCAGAGGGACCTGCACCGATTCCTTCCACTTTGTCTGATTTCTTCTTTCTCTTACGGTTTCTCTTTTTGCCACTGCTGGTGCCCTCTTCTTCCTTCTTTTTCCCTTGCTGGTCCTTTCTGGTCTTTGGCATGCGTGGCTGTTCCGGCTCCAACAACTTTACATCGGGGGCTTCCGGGTTATTCAACCTTGCCACAAACGCCTTAAAATGAGCATCGCTTTCAATGGTATTAGTTCTGTCATCGGTCACAGTCGGCTTAAATTTCATCTGATATGGAGCGTATTCAATTTTAGTCTGGGGACTCAAATCATTAGGTATAAATGGAGAGTATTCTTTGACAAATTTACCTAAATCTTGTTTGGTTTTAAACTCCACATACGCTCTTGCAGGGGTTGGAGCCTTCATTCCACGTTTTGAAATGTGGCCAGGAACATAGTACCAAGAGTCAGTGGTTTGAGGATTCACCCAGGAAGCAACAAGCTTCTCAAACGCTTGCTGCGTAACCTCCGGAGGAATCAATCTGATGACAATCCTGGTTCGCAGCTTGGGCGTTGTTTGAGCGGAAGACGACGTAGAAGGAGTAGTGGACGATGCGCGTGACGATAAGCTTAGGGATGGCGAAGATGCAGACGTTGGCGTCGCTGAATCCGGCATCTGCGACGTCGATGGTGTCGCAGTCTGTACAGCTACGGATCCCTGTAAATCTTTTGAATTCACATGACTTCTAGGACCGGCCACAGACATAACTCTTCAAGGATATAAGTTGATGGCACAGGTAGCCTGTCAATAGTCAGCCGCAGGGGAATAGTTTTATCAGTCAATGAACGGTTTAAGGTTTCTTTTTTTGATTGTGGTCTTTTTTAAAAAAAATTTAGAAAATACAAACAAAACGGTGGATCAAGTAGGCTAAACCTTAGCATGTCAGTTCTGACTGTACAGCTATGGCTGGCTAAAGTACGGGAACTAACTTCACAAGAAAGTCCAAGCCAATTCCACGGCAGTCAATTGGCAGAATTATTCACATTAGATTTACAGAATCCCCAGCTAGTTCTGCTCCAGAATGATTTAATTGAGGTGAGTTGACGAAATCATTAGAAGGGAAAGAAAAATCTTTTGCCGGATCTTTATTCTAACAAGAATAGTATTGACATAAGCTCCATAGTCGACTCTGTTGAGCTGTATGACGGGGACTGGCCCGGGTTCGAACAGCTAACTAAATCCTATCTGACGGCATGTCGAAGTATTGATCCCTATAGTAAAAGTGCTACATATGATGCATTTATCTGGTTTTTTGCAGATCTACAAATGGGATTTGCCAATTCTCGGGGAGCGATTCTTGGACGGATTGTACGAAGTGCGGGCAAGTTTCTTGTCCCATTAAGTATGGAACTTGATTTGGAGGAGGAACGAGCGGCCATTGCTAATGGCGGCAGCCGTGCCGTTGATGGCAAAACTGACGGTGGAGTGTTGGCTAGCAAGCAACGGACATCATACATAGCTACTGTGCTTTTGAAAATTTTTAATGGCAGCCGCAGTGAGAAGATTGATCCTTCAGCGACGGTGCATTCTGTGTCCAAAAAAGATGTTATTCTCTATGTTGGCAACACTCTGTGCCGACTATATTTCAAGTTAGACCAACCTGGATCATGCGCCAATGTGTTCTCAAATATTGGCACGGCCAAGATTACATTTGCCAAATACTCGCGTGCGGAAAGGGTAGAATTCCGGTATTGGCTTGGCAGGTTCTATTTGTCAAAAAATAAGTTTGCTGACTCGTATCGACATCTGCGCTGGGCGTTTGATAATTGCTTACTGCGAGCTGTACATAATAGACGCCTGATCTTGAGTCACTTGGTCCCAGCTGCAATGCTTGTGGGAATATTGCCAAGTCATTATTTATTAGAATTATACCAATTATCGGCACAATACGCTCCTTTAGTGGCATCACTCAAGTCCGGAAACTATACAGCATTTGTGAATCATATAGATTCCAATATACAGTGGTTCTTGCCCCGTGGACTCGTGATCTGTCTCAAATCATACTCTATGGTTATCTTCGCACGGATATTGTTGTACAAGGTCTGGAATATCCTTGGACGGAAAGCAACAGTGCCTTTAGCTGCTTTCCAGAAGGCAATTGATTTGAGTCTAAACAATGAGCCCATGGATTCGAAATACAACCATGATCTCGAGGAGGTCGAGTCTATTTCTGTGAATCTCATTAGCCAAGGGTATGTTAAAGCTAACATATTCCCGCGGAATCGGGTACTTAGATTGCGGGCCAATGATCCATTTGAGAAGATTCCAACAGTCCGCGGTTTGTGGGAGGAATCTCATGAGAAATGGATGGACTAGTTTTTTGTCTCGCTGGTACAACCACTGTAATACTAATTAACTGCTAAGTCCTTCCTTTTTCTTTTTAGTTTTTTTTTTATTCTATTCTCTTCACTCGCTGTTTTTTTTTTATTCGTCTCTTTATTTATTTACTTGCTTACTAGGTTTTTGTTCTCGTCCCTTAATTGGCCTTTCATCACACAAACCGCCGCCCCCCTAATCAAAATTTAACCATATCATCCACGTGACCAACCTTGGCATTTAATTCCAACACACATCTACGTCAAAACAACACAAGAACGGAATCAGCCATAACACATATATTTCTGACATGTCGGAGCGGTGTCCAGAATCATGGTTAGAAGAAACTTTAAAATGTCAATATTTACCAGAAAATGATATGAAGCAACTATGTGAAACAGTCAAAGAGCTGCTAATGGAGGAATCTAATATCCAGCCAGTGTCCTCCCCGGTTACAGTATGTGGAGATATCCATGGTCAATTTCATGATTTATTAGAACTATTTCGAGTCAGTGGTGGTCTCCCAGATGAAGTGAATTATATTTTTCTGGGAGATTTTGTAGATCGTGGATTCTTCAGTTTAGAGACCTTCACATTACTAATGTGCCTCAAGGCTAAGTATCCAAGTCGACTAACACTAGTGAGAGGCAATCACGAAAGTAGACAAATTACTCAAGTATATGGATTCTACGAAGAATGTTTATCAAAATATGGAAGCACAACCGTATGGAAATACTGCTGCCAGGTTTTCGACTTTCTGACATTAGCTGCTATAATTGACGGCCGAATTCTGTGCGTGCACGGCGGACTAAGTCCTGAAATTCGAATGCTCGATCAAATCCGTGTGCTCTCACGTGCCCAGGAAATCCCACATGAAGGAGGATTCTGTGACTTGGTGTGGAGTGATCCTGATGATGTGGAAAGCTGGGCGGTTTCGCCGCGCGGTGCGGGGTGGATATTTGGCGCAAGTATAGCAAGAGAATTTAATCACGTTAACGGCTTAGATCTCGTTGCGCGGGCTCATCAGTTAGTGATGGAAGGGTTTAAGTACCATTTCAAAGACAAGGATGTGGTAACTGTGTGGTCGGCACCTAATTACTGTTATCGATGTGGTAATGTTGCCAGTGTAATGAAAGTGGATGACACTTTAGTGCCTGAGTTTAAGATCTTTAATGCGGTTCCTGATGACACTTTACGAATGACGCCTCAAAAGCCTCAAAGAAACGAATATTTTTTGTAATTATTATTAATATGTATTTTTTTGACGTTATTTTATTTTTGTTCGTTTTTTTCATTGCCGCTTCATTTCATTATGAGCTCAAATCTTCTAACGCAAATACAGCGTGTATAATGAGTACTGATACGGTCTACAGCAATCACGCTAAGATGTTACCTACCAGGACACGTGAATACGTAACTCTCTTGTTTGCACTATATAGTAAGTCTGCCACAATCTATTGCCGGCGATATTTGCTGGGGATATTTTCAAGCTTTTCATAGCCGCCTGCGTGATCCTCTTCATGATCTCCATGCTCAAATGCATGGAACAACTTCTCATGGGCTTCGTCCTCGGGATGAACTATCTTGACATCCGGATCATCCTTGGCATGATGTTCTAACCAGTGGTGGACTTCATATTCATATTCATAATCTCCGTGGTGACCGGGTCCTAAACCGAAATCTGGCAGTTCGCCCCCCTTCTCGGTAAAGACTCTCCATTCCTCTAGACTTATGACTCCGTCGTGGTCAGTATCAATCATATCTAATATAGTTTTTAGCACGTGGTTCTTAGTTTCTTGAGGAATCTCCTTTGTTTCTTCCATTCTACCCATTCCGGTTCCGTCCCCAACTTGAATGTTCTTATTGTGTAGTCCATATAAGTTTAAAATATCATCAGGAGTCCAAGTGTTTGACCCGTCGTTATCGTGTAATTTAAAAAAAGAGAATGCATCAAACACATCAAATCCATGCTCCTGTTTCATATGTCGGACTTGCCAACTTTCTTCGCCGGCCACGGCCACTGCACTTAGTAGTGCCCCTCCAATTGTCCACAGGGGTAACTTCATGACGTGGGGTTAGAGTTGAGGCGGCACAGGTGTCGTCTAAGAAGTCAATAGATGCAGATATTTTAAAGTTTCTGCCATACCCGTCCAAGATGCGTAGCTAAATGGCCGAAACGCACATTCATAGGACTAATATAAAAAAAAAAAAAAAAAAATATTGAAAGCATGGTTAAGCACATTTCTCTTGAATTTAAGTCATCATTATTCATTCCATAATAAATTGATTATCTACATACTAAATAAAAAGCCCGAATCTAGAAATCCTCGCCACGGGCAATCTTGGACTCACCATACTTCTTAATACGGATGGCCTGTACAGCAATAAATCCAGAGGTATCAGTAGGGTTGAAGTCAGTAAGCTCGTCCATGGATGCCTCAGTAGCATCGTACAACTTCTCAGTCTCAGAAGATCGACCAAGAATAGACAAAGAGCCCTTGTAAGCCCTGCATCTGACTTGACCATTGACAGTCTTTTGAGAAGGCTCAATCATAGCTCGGACATACTCTCCTTCAGGACTGAAGTATACTCCATTGTACAAAATACGAGAGAAGGTAGGAGTGACGAAAGTGTCACGAATAGCCCGGACCTCTCTATCCAAGACAAGTCCTTCAAGATCGACATGAGCAGTTCTCAAAATAGTGAGACCAGGAGTCTCATAGCATCCTCGGGACTTGATACCAATAAATCTGTTTTCAACAATGTCAATACGGCCGACACCATTGCGTCTGGCAATCTTGTTGGCGGTCAAAAACAAGTCCACAGGCTCAGTTACAGTCTTGCCGTCTTCGTATGTAATCTTAGTAGGGATACCCTTGGTGAACTCAACAGTAAAGTCTTCTGGCTTATCAGGAGCATCAGTGGGGTCAACAGTCAACTTCCACATATCCTTAGGGGGAGTGGTGTCAGGGTCCTCGAGGATTCCGGCCTCAAAAGAAATATGAGCAAGGTTCTCGTCAGTTGACCAAGGCTTAGCCTTGGTTTGAGCAACTGGGATACCCTTCTCAGCAGAGTAGTCGAGCAAGTCTTTTCGACCAGCAAATCGGTTGTAAAATTCAGGCAATCTCCAAGGTGCGATAACTACGACGTCAGGCTTAAGAGCGTAGAATGCCAATTCAAATCGCACTTGATCGTTACCCTTACCAGTGCATCCGTGAGATACAGCAAAGCATCCTTCTCGTTGAGCAACGGAAATTTGAGCTTTAGCAATAACTGGACGAGCCAAAGAGGTTCCTAAAAGGTAGACGTTCTCATAAATAGCATTGGATTGAACAGCTGGGAAACAAAGTTCCTCAACGAATTCTTTACGAACATCTTCCACCACAAACTTGCTTGCACCAATTTTCAAAGCTTTTTCTCTAGCGGCTTCGAAATCCTCCTCTTGACCAACATTGGCCATGAATGCAATGACTTCATATCCTTGTTCTAAAAGCCATGCTAAAATTACACTGGTGTCTAAACCACCGGAATATGCCAAACAAACTTTACCCTTGTTAGCCATGATTGAATATTGATCGTATGTACAGATGACGAGAAGGAACTGCGAAAAAGAAATAAACTTTTTTATTTTTCGTTTCAAAGAGTCATTGTCCGGGTTAGGGCCCCGTCCGATGCTTCAACACGGCTGAACAACAAAACGATAAAGGACCATCTGGATAAAGATGAATGAATTGATCAAGGAAAGAGGAAAATAAAAAAATAAAATAAAATAAAAGCCAGCGAAAAGGGCTAGAAATAAAGCAGCGATTAAAAAGTAAAAAAAATGGAAACGGAATAATCTGCTGCTGTATATCTGGCAATCTTACGGGTCGTGTGCGCTTGTACGTCATCTACGTCCGTCGGCCATAACTCAATTTGGTGACTGATTATCAGTGCATTGTTATTCACACTGCCCCTGAAACGATTAGTCAAAAAAGTTGTTTTTTATTCCTAAAACATTTCGGCAACTTATCGGTTTAGGACAAATCAGATCTTTTCTTCTTTGTTTTCTGGCTCGGAACCAATGTTCCCAAATATAAAAAGAACTGCCAGCGACACATATCTATTTAACTTTATCATAGATTAATCATTAATGCACGCAGTGGTACTTAGTGGAGGAACTGCTACGAATTCTTTGGTAAATTTATTTCCTGCAATATTTTCTCAAGTTTCTTACGTATTGCCAGTTTCTGATAATGGAGGTTCAACTTCAGAGATTATTAGGGTTATCGGCGGACCAGGAATTGGAGATTGTCGGTCAAGAATAGTGAGACTAATTCCTGAAGGAAATGCGACATGCGCAGCATTCCGTAACTTGTTTTCCTATAGACTGCCGGATTCCTCGCCAGAATCGAAAGAAGAATGGTTGCAAATTGTTGACGGAACTCATCCAAAGTGGAATGGGATCGAATCTCAACACAAAGAGATGTTTCGAGCCTTTTTCATACAGATTCATTCAGAGCTGTTGCGAAGAAGCAGGCCTCGTAAAGAATTTAATTTTGATCGCGCAAGCATAGGTAATCTATTTTTAAGTGGGGCGAGATTATTCTGTGGATCATTGGATTCAGCTGTGGAACTTATGTGCAGATTGACTATGGTCCCTAATAATGCCAGCGTTATTCCATCAATTAACACCACGTTCAGCTATCATATATCGGCACAATTGCATGATGGTACTATTATCACTGGTCAGAGCCAGATTTCTCATCCTGCTGAGACACCAAGTTCCAGAGGTGTTGCGACCGTAAGTAATACTCTATCGTCTTCTTCACCGTATGGCGGATCAGATGTAGACCAGGTGGCCGCCATGCTGCACGCTAGACTTGTTGGCAATATAACACCGTTTGAGCTGCCTGCGGTCTCAGCTTCTGCACCGAACACTCCAATGGCATCAGAAAGCGTTGTCGGTTCTTCTTCTGGGTCTTCCGTCGGCAGCGGACTTGATGTCGTATCATCCGTTGACTCTACTAACCGCTATCCGTTGACGACACCAAGTTCACCTGTTAATTTTGAGGATGCCAGTTTGCCTTTTTCACATCCTGACCTGGTGGCATCCCAGCTGAAGTTTTCCAAAGAAAAGCCTAGTCCTCTGCCGTCACCGATCCACCGGATTTATTATGTCAATCCATATGGCCAAGAAATCCATCCCAGGGGCAGTGAGCGGTTTTTGAAGAGCGTCGCCAGGGCAGATGCTGTCGTATACTCTATAGGCAGTCTGTACACTTCCACGATTCCTATCGTTTTGCTTGAAGGATTTGCAGTTAACGTTATGTCGTGCAAGAAGAAAATTTATTTATTGAACGGATGCGAGGATCGTGAGACCGCAGCAATGTCAGGGTTTGAACATATAGAGGCACTCGTAGAAGCATGTCTGTACAGTATGACTCCTCCTATTGCGCGAACAGTACCTCCGCCGGTAATTGAGGCGGAGCAAGATAACATATATCGGTTGTGGGAACAAAGTAAACAACTGATAAATTCGCTGCCATGGACATCATTTGTGACAGACGTTATTTATTTGAAGAATGGAACAATCCGCATGGATACCGACGAATTCATTGGTAAGGGCATTCGGTGCCATGCGGTTGGGGAAAAGCTTGGTATTTATAACGAGACTGAATTGCAGAATGCCATTCAGCGAATTATGAGTCTTTAGATTCTTTTCTTCTCTCATGTTATTATCTACATCACAGTTTATACAGTGATGACGCAAATGACCAGAATATTCTGTTTATTCGTTTATGTCTTTTTTGTTTTTTTGTTTTGTTTTGTGTGCGCAGCCCCTGAACGTAACCGCATAGTCTTATCTAATCTTACTTGCATTGAACGGCGTCCCACAGACTATCGGACCGAAGAGATCCTGGAGACAAAGTTCTGCGTGCTTTCGTTCATTAACGAAAGAAAGAGTATGTAATTGCGCACACTTCTTGCAGCTTTTCTCTTATTTGCATTTCATTTTTTAATTCAACTATTGTATTTAAGCTTGCCAACCATAGAAAAGGTTCTGGAGTATATATTTTATTTTTATTTTTTTCATGACATCACCCAACAGACTGTCAACCAGCCAGTCAGGTATAGCCGCATCAGCATGAGGTAAATTATTATATATAGATTGCACAACAAGATCTGAGTCAGGATCAAAGAAAAACAAAAGAACGGGCTTCAGATTGATAAAAACCGACACCTCACCGTCCTCATTACCTAATTTAAATTATGACAGCAGATCCTCATTCTTCAACTAGTGAAAAACCCAAAATTGTAGTATTTACAGATTGGGATGGTACTGTAACATTACAAGACTCTAATGACTATTTAACTGATAACTTAGGATTCGGGGTAGAACGGCGTCGGGAAATTAACCAGGAGATTTTGGATGAGAAAGTGACATTTAGAGATGGCTTTAGACAGATGCTTGATTCAGTTCACACGCCGTTTCCTGAATGTGTAGAAATATTAAAACGAGACGTTAAGCTGGATCCAGGGTTTGCCGAGTTTTATAAATGGACGGTTGAACACAACATTCCAGTAATTGTATTATCAGGAGGAATGGAGCCTATTATCCGAGCACTACTACTAAAGCTGTTGGGTCCCGAAGCTGCAAAAGCTATTCCAGTGGTTTCAAATAATGTGCACATAAATGAAGACGGATCTTGGCACATTGTCTACAGAGACGAGTCAGGCTTTGGCCACGATAAATCTCGGGCCATCAAACCCTATGCTCAGCTACCAGAGTCTGAACGGCCCATAATGTTCTACTGTGGAGATGGAGTGTCGGATCTCTCGGCAGCTAGAGAGACGGATTTGTTATTTGCGAAAGAAGGCAGAGATCTTATTACATATTGTCAAAGAGAACATATTCCCTATGATGTGTTTTCTTCATTTGCCGATATTCATGCAAGGATTAAGGCGGTATATGATGGAGAGACGACGATTGGCCATCTAATTGAAAATTAGAGGAATGCAACTGATACAACTAGACTTTATAATGGTAATTAGAATAATATGATAAGTTCGGACGGTTGTTTTCAGGTTTTCATCATACCATGACATGAATCGAGCTCTAAGCAAGCGTATATGCATGTATAGATTATTTTATTATAATTTGCATTTTGTTATGTGATTAGTTATTTGCTTGAAGGACGGCAACAACGGCGCTCACTTGACAAATTGAACTTCTCCACCGTCCTTCTTCCTCCAACTCTAGAATACATTCATGATATGAATCTCGCCAATCCTTCTTCTTCACTTTCCGCAGTCTCCAAAGCATCCTCTTGGGCTATCCGCCGAAGGACGTCCCTCTTTGAGGATTCTTGTATTTCGCCGGCCATTAATATCTCATCTAAAATATAATATGCCTTTTGAAAGTTGAATATAATATCCAACTCACATACATTGCCGTAGTATTTATCCATTTGTTCCACATATCGGTGAATGATTTCTAAAGTAATAAGCTCGTTTTCGTCGGAATCAATTCCTGCAACAAAAAATAACGAAGCATAACGTCGATATACCACTTTGGTATCCTTGTATTCAATAAAATTACACATCTTGGTTCGCCTGCTTAATACCAGTGTAGTAACCTCTTTGACAATTTTGGATTTATCCTTGGTGCTATAAGTTTCAAACCATTTCGCCAACCGGACTTTTCCCTGCCGGGATAACAGAAGCATATATCTAACAGCCATTATTGCCAGAATTAATTGACTGGCGCTTGTTTAGTGTGCGATCTAGCCAGAGGCAGAGAGAGATATGTATACACCGGCACACTCACCCACGAAGGTTAATTGTCACGTAGTTAAACCAACGAAAGTTTGGGACGGTCACGTGACAAACGGTCTAGGTTTCACGCAAGAAGAAAATCTCTCAAAAATGTGTTCAAGTACATTAATTAACAACTAAAAATCATGAGCCCATTTCCTATTTTTATTTACTGTGTATATATTGCATCTAGGAGGATTGACTTTCCCAACCTTTTGGACGTTCAAGGTTTTTAGCCTTGTAGTATTTAGGTGTACAACTGTATCCTCTCCAGGCAAAATTGTCTTCAGGATGACAAGTACATTTAAGTCGCAGTCTTTCCTCTTCACTAACTGGGCAGTTATGAAACGGCACATGCCAGTATCCGACATCCTCAAAATAGTGCACTTCATCTTTATCTAAAAATAGTCCGGCTGCGATAGAATGCACAGGGGCATCACCCCATCTTTCATAAAAGAAACCACCTGCATGATCTAAGTAATCGAAATATTTAGTATATGCCTCACCTCTCCAAAAGTCCAAATCAGCAATTTCAAAATTCGACCAGAAATGACATCTGTTATACGTCTCACCATTGTCATCCGACAAGAACTCCATTAAGTTATCCTTGGCCAAATACTGAGGAAACTTTGTAATGAACTCTTTAGTGCTCTTCCACAAAGTGGGAATAGTTTCGATATATTCATACAAAGATACGGTAAATCCGTACTTTAGCTTCTTTTCCTCCATGAATTTGAAAAGATCATATTCGATGTCGCAGAACAGCTTAATACCAGGCTCAACTCTCCAGTAATATTTGTACTGATCCATAAGTGGATGTCTCCAGAAAAACCCTGATTCGTATCTACACATGTGACGATAAGGAATTGAATCACCGTAAATTACCTTCTTTTCTCTCATTTCTTCTCGAACTAATGCAGCTTTGTTTTGGTCAATCCAGTCAGGAAATCCCCAGTGCTCAGTGGGAATCAATCCATATGTAGTCTTACCACTAGCAAATGCGCTCGTAACCCTCTTAAATTCTTCTGAAAATTCTTTGTCATTTAAAAATACCCAATCGTAATGAAACTTATGGTTGAATCGATCCTCAACCATTCTAATCGAATCAACTAACTCCCATAAATCTTGATTTCTTGCCAAGGTTACAAATGTGGCATTCGCTCTGGTATATGGAGCAGGGCTAGTTGGCAGCGCTGCAGATCCCTGTTTATTTCCTTTTCCAAGTAATTGATCAAGTTGATTTGCAGTATTGCTACTAGCTTGGCCATTTCCTTGAATACCTTGAGATCCTGACAAGGATGCTGCCGGGGTCGAAACTCTAACATCTCCACTTTTGGAAGCCACGTAGTCAGATAAATCTACTCTATGACTAGTTAATCGATACAAAAGAAGACAAATGACCGTGGCTATAGCCACGAATCGGACTACCCGTATCCCACTTCGTGACATGATATTATAAGACAAGAAGGAGAAACAAGTATCAAAAAAAGAAAAAGAAGGTTCTTGCGCTACCTCAACGTAGGCGCTATCTAATCTCCAAATTCTGAAACGTTTAACTTTTCCTCTTTTTCCCCTTTGCCAACCCTAACCCAAAGCTTAGTTTCTAATTTTGTTTTTTCGGTTACGAAGGAATGTGCCTGCCATTGCATATATGGGTAGGTGGGCGGAATGCGAAATATAAGATGGGCCAAGCATGTTTACATTGTAGATATTGCAGGTTTTTTCACATTCTCATCTTCGTCGACGTACACATCCTCTACGGGCCCCGGCATAGTGCGAGCCTGCATTTGGCTAAGTTTTTTTAATTTAACAACAATAGTTTTATAATTATTTTAATTAAGAAAAATTGGAAGGAAAGAAAAATTTTTCATGACGTATGTTGCTTAACCCTACCTGCATATATGCATGTACGTTCTATTCTTGATTCGTCATAGACTCGAAGGTTAACCTAAACTATTTACAATCTCTTTTTCGGCGTCGCTCGTTACCTGTTCATACTTTTCAAATGCCATCAAAAAAGTGCCGCGACCTTGTGTCATACTTCTTAGGTTACTAAGATAGCCTACCATTTTTCTCAATGGAACTCGGGCCCGAATCACACTACGCTGCGAAGTGGCTCGAGCTTCGTGTTGGGACATGTACATAGTGTAATCCGGTGGTACATAGATTTGTTTAGCCAATTCTTTAAACTCATTGTTAATATTGATATTTTTGTCCTGATTAGCTTCGTGATCTTCCCCAACCGATACAATATGGCCCCTTCGACCTCCAGATAGATCGTTCATTACATTACCGATATCTTCATCATTGACAGCTACTTGCACGTCCATTATGGGTTCCATAATCACGTAGTTGCGAGTTTCCAAATTCTCTAATGTCTGTTGGGTTGCGAGACGTACGGCAGTAGCCACTGCGGAGGCTGACGTAGAATCTTCGCTTAGTTCGACACTGTCAACTCGAACACACAAGGAATGAAGAGGTAATCTTGCTGCTTTGCCAGGACGCGCTAGTGCTGGTGCCACTCCGATTCGAATCTGGTTCCAAATGTCTTCTTGACTGACGTACTGATGTTCCATGTACTCAGGGAACTCGATATAGTGTTTATCGTGATGAACCATCTCTGTATATCTGTCTGTAAAATCAGCAAACTCGTCATTGGACCCCTGCACTCCTTCCACCGAGATGCGCACAGCTGCAGAACTAACCTCTATATTGGTCCCTTTTCCGGTTTCTTCACTGTATTCTGCCTGCTCAACTCCTGTCGCGCCAATAATCGTCTCCCGATACGAAATCATAATGTCACCAATTCTGACCCGGGCCTTCAAATCATTCATCAATCGATCACGTGCAATCTCTAAATGGAGCTCTCCCATGCCTGAGAGCAGAGTCTGCCCTGAGTCCTCATCATAGCTCACATGCAGACTAGGGTCTTCTTTGAGAAGAATGTCCAGTGCCTCTTCCATACCCCGCTGATCTGCCACACCCAACGGTGTAATGGAAGCAAAGAATACGGGCGGCGGCACTGAAATAGGATGCAAATGAATCCCCAATTCTTGCTTTGAAAGCGAATTAATTCCATCCTTTTTGAATTTGTGCGCTACTAGAGTATCCCCGGTTCTTACATCTTTGGATCCCAAGATAACTCCAATATTTCCCTTTTCTATTTTCGTCACATCAATAGGAGTATCCGCCTGCATTTGCAAAAGTTTGCTCACTCGCTCTTTTTTGCCATTACTCGTATTCAACACAGTACTGCCATTATGCAATGTGCCCGAATACACACGGACATACACAAGTGTGCCTCGTAGTTGATCATGGACCACTTTAAATGCCAGCGCACATGTCAGATTACTCTTGTCATCATTGAAATCCACAGAAATTTCTTTCTGTATGGGCAAATTACCGGTCTGCTTAGCTTTCTTGCTGGCGGCTCTTTTTGCTACACCGGCCATAGTCTGAGTCACAGCCTTGACAGCAGGCCGTTCAGCCGGCGAAGGCAGATAATCTACAATTGCCTCTAGTAAAGGCTGCACACCTATATTACGAAAGCTTGCCCCGCACAATACAGGCACAATTTCCTGGTTAAGTGTACATTTGCGCAGCGATTGCCGGATCTTCTGACTGGGGTACGTGACGTAATCCCCGTCCCCAGCCAAAAAGTCATCGAGCATCTCTTCATCTAATTCACATAACGTCTCTATCAGCGCAGTCCGTGCTTGTTCACATTCTTGCACGATTTCTTTGCTTTCGTGGGCGTCAACACTGGTCACATTGACTTGTTTACCATCACCCTCTGGCTGCCACTCTAGTACTTCTCTATCAATGACATCTATAACTCCACGGAACTCTGGTTCACTTGTGCTGTTAGTTTTGGCAAAATACGGCATATTGACAATCCCCACTCGGGTATCAAGCTTAGCGACAATCTCTCTCACAGTTCTTCCGAATCCTGCACCTGCTCTATCCATTTTATTTACAAACGCCAGTCGCGGGATACCCATCTGTTTAGCTTGAGTCCATACTTTTTCTGTCTGGGCCTCAACTCCTGCCACACCATCCAATATTGTAACTGCCCCGTCTAATACTCTGATGGACCGAATCACTTCGAACGTGAAATCAGCATGACCCGGCGTATCTATAAGATTGATTTTATTTTCCTTCCAGGGGAAAGTAATTGCTGCGGAAGCAATAGTGATCCCACGTTCTCGCTCTGCTGGTAAGAAATCTGTAACTGTATCACCTTTATCCACATCGCCAATATGAGATGTAATTCCACTATAATACAACATTCGCTCAGTTGTAGTAGTTTTACCTGCATCTATATGAGCAATGATCCCGATATTGCGGGTCTTATTGCTTGCAGTAGACAGCGCTCTTCGAGCAACTATCTGAAATGAGGGCAACCATCTCATTAGTTAATCGGGACATGCATCGTGCCGCTGCACTTTTAAACTTTTTTCTGTTCCTCACAAGAAATTTTCCGTGATGACGTAAGCTGAAGCTTGTAGCGCATGTAAAACTCATGATTCTTTTTTTCCCCTCTTTTCTTCGTATTTCTTTTTTTTTTTGTATTTATTTTTTTGCTACCAGTTTAGCGCACAAAACATCAAAAAAGTGTCGGCCATTTCCGTACCGCTCTTCATTTCTTAGTAGAAACCTACACTGCCTTGTACGGCACGGCAGCACGGCCTCTAGACTATAGTTAAGCACGGCCGATGTGTGGGGGAAGGTTATCTTTGTTGTAAACAAAAGGCTGAGCAGAAAATATAAAAGGTCTCCTCTTTTTTATTTTCCTTTTTTGTTACACATTGCCGTAAGATGTCCACCTATAGACAAAAGACTCATTCGCCATCAAGCAAAGAAGGTGAAAGCTACAGGTCATTCGCCGATGTTGTAATTAGCACTGGTAATGATATACCGGGGTATCAAATTGTAGAACATCGCGGCACTGTTTTTGGGTTAACAGTTCGCAGTCGAAATGCACTGTCAGTAATCGGAGCAGGATTTAAGAGTTTTGTTGGAGGAGAGATCGGAGCCATGACAACTAATATGATGAGATCGCGAGAGCAAGCTATGGACAGAATGGTCGGGGGAGCTCGAGAATTAGGAGCCAATGCAATTTACGCAGTCCGCTTTGATGCTGCAAGCATGGAGGGCGGTTGGACAGAGATTTGTTGTTACGGAACCGCAGTAGTGGCGGTTCCACTTTGACAATTGAAGATTCCGACGGGTATGAAAGTTTTAATTAATAAAATATGTGGTTAAAATAATAGATTAAATATTTGTGACAGAAGAGTGAAAAGCAAAACACTGATGTGTACTCATCAATTTTTTTTACACTGAAAAGACGAATTGTTGTCACAAGTGCAGGCACAGACATGCCTGCCTCTCTATCAACATTTCGGCAGTGCTACAGGGCATTGGCAAAGGAGAAGATCAGGAAAAGAAACAACATTAGTTCCAAATACGAATGTCTAGTAACACGTACAGCCTACTAGAAAAGAAAACATCATTGCCTCCTAGTTGACATTATTTTTTTTGCTGACACTATGAGTGTGCTAATGCACACTTTAGGTATGGTGCCGCCGGCTATACTAGGTTTGGCCGTTCGTTTTTTTGTTTCGGATCTAGCTGTCACATGTAACGTGATCAACGCGACGATGCGGCTGTCACTTCTCGAATTCGATTTGTCGTAAGAATGCGCAGATTTACAATAGTTGATTAATTATTGAAGACAACTTTGTTAACTACCTTAGATTCTTCTCTGCCTTACGCGTTGCTAGCTTCATTTTGGAGACCTCTTCCCGGCAACAGACGGTCCGGCTTCACCGGCCTGTCCGCAGTTAAGCTTTACCCCCTGCGCCGCAGAGTCAGAGTCATGTTATGACTCCACAATCATGCAACTTTGTTGCTTCCTAAAACCATGGAATCAAAGGAAGAGCAGTTAGAACATTTGAAGGAGAAGGCCATTATTTTTGCGCCGAAAGCTGATCAATATGGAAGACTCATGTTAGATAGGACGGAATTAATTGCCGACCCGGCCGAACAATTTCACAAGTGGTTCGACGATGCTGTCAATGCCAAGATTGCAATTCCTGAAGCAACGACTTTTTCAACTGCAGAGTTGCCATCTGGAAAAGTTTCTGCACGGGTAGTTTTGATGAAGGAACTTGATAAGAATGGAGATTTTGTCATCTTTTCTAATTGGGCGACTTCTCGCAAATCTAGAGACATTGCTACCAATAAGTACGCTTCATTGACGTTCTTTTGGAAAGAACTTGAACGCCAAGTCAGAGTCGAAGGCATTTGTGAGAGATTACCTACAGAGGAGAGTCAACTGTATTATGATACGCGTCCTCGTAAAAGTAGGATTGGTGCTTGGGCTAGTCCACAGAGTCAGATTATCCATCGTCATGAATTAGATGCGAAGGTCGCAGATCAGGAAAAGAGATTTGATGGAGTGGAAAACATTCCATGCCCTCCATTTTGGGGCGGAATTAAGATTACGCCATATATGTTTGAATTCTTCCAGGGCAGACCTAATAGAGTTCATGATCGCTTTGTGTATCGGAAGCAGGATGATGGTACATGGTCTATAGAACGAATTGCTCCATAGATTTTCTCTGAGCCCGCTATAAATTTACTACATATACAGAAATAAAACCATACACATTTTGTGTCTCTTCGCAAATAAATAAATATAATTATTAACTACATTACAGACAACACCATGGATAGCTGGGATTGCAATCTCTCGCCTACAACGCCAGCCCCGTCCTTAAACGTCTCCAGTCCGTGCTTAACCTGAGACAATTCGGTGTCTGTGAATTTATCTTTTTTATAGACCGTCAACAAGCCGAGGATTAGAAACAGGTATCCAATCATTGAGCTCGGCTGTTGTGGGTTATTCGTTAATTTCATCAAACGAGCAAAATTTCTCTCGCTTAACAGCATGTCACAAACCCGCGGCTCTTCACTTAAACTTACTAGTAAGCCAATGGTTAGCAAATAAATATCATTATCACTGCTTTGATCAGCTGATTCAAGATATTCTAGTGTCTCATCGATAATCTTCTGAATAAACTTATCATCATACATGCACTCAATCGTTGAGTGCCCTACGCCCGTATTTGCTAACAAAATCAACCATTTCAGTGAAGCAACTGCTACTTGTCGAAAGCTGCGACTTTCTGCCGAAGCTGTCATTGACTTAGACGCCTCTGCCGACGTGGTTCCGCTGGTCATTTCTGTGCTCGCGGCAAAATCTCCTCCTTCATCCATCGCATCTAAAGCCCGCATCACAAAGTTTATAGCTCTCTTCAATACATTAGAGTTTTCTATCACTTGGGCCTGACAAATGAACTCCAATTGTGTTAGCACCAAATACAAAAGGTTAAGGGTCTTGTATGGTATTTCCCGTGTGGTGCTGGCGGGTTTGTCTTGCTCAGTGAATATCTTTTCATATAGATTGTCCGCCAAGTCTAAGAATGTATCTAGATATGGGGACAGACGTTCATGCAACATGCCAACAACTTTTTGACTGGTCCCGATTTTGTCGAGTTCCATGAGAATAGTTAGGCCGACAAAACACGGTGAAATCTCGCAGCTATAGTTATATTCGTCATCTATTGGAATCGTCGACATTCTGATGCTCGCAAACACCTTTTTTATCATGTCATTAATCATCCTCTGAGAAGCGACTGTCACGTTTGCCTCTTTAGTTTTGCATATCTCTCGAATATCTCTGGTATCTTTAAGCATGTCTACTAGTACGTCAATCAAATTCAAAGTCATATATGCGTTCGACTCACCGACTCTACGGCTATCATTTAGAATCTCACTTAAAATCACGCCATACAAAAATCTGCTTACCCCATCGAGCTCCGTATCTTTCATATTCTCAAGCAATTCGGCAAAATATTCTGTCACTCGAAACTGCCTGACAAACCCTGTTTGTTGTGTCCGCCCAGCCAATTCGACCAGGCTCGAATGTCGAGCTGACTTCGACGACGTCTTCAGTCCGTCAAACAAAAATTTGACTCCTGCAAGGAAACGAGTTCGCTCTCCTTGCATTTTGAGTTCTGATCCAGCCGCAATTTGATTGCCCGATCCGGTGTTGTTATTATATACATCCGCGACATCGTCGTCACTATCACTCTTGTAGCCATTAGCATACACAGATTTAGCACCCCCGTTATTGCTATTACTAGGGTCTTTACCTTCGCTGCTTCCTTTACATAAATTACTACGGATGCTGGCCTCGTTGTCATTGAATTCTCGGAATGAGAGTCTGCCTACCGAGTACGTCTTCTTGGCTTTGCTTCTAGCTCGAATGCTTGAATTAAACGACGGCCCCTGCCAAGTGTTATTCCCGGCACTCAGTCCTTCATCAGGCTGAGTCGAATCCTCGTCCATCGCTGTATCATTCTCAGAACTTCCATATGTAATACTGGCAGCTGGGATGGCAGCCCTCATACTATCCGTGTTACTAGTGCTACTGTTGATGCTATTCTCGAATGTAGCATCTGTCGCAGTAAAAAGAGTATCCTGACTACTACTGTTCAATCTATCAACACCACGCATTTTACTGGCAAGATCAGTCCTTAAAGAACCAAAACTTTCCAATTGACTACTACTGGTTTCATCATTGTCCTCACTCTGAAGACTGCTCGCTTTATATGCTCTCCTTTTCCCAATCGGTGAAACCTTACTTAAGGACTGATCAAAAGTTTCCCAGATATCTGATTCTCGATTACTTTTAGGTGAATCGGCCTTTTTGGCTTCGACACTGGGCGAAAACCTTGGCACCTCCTTCAATCTCTTCTGTTCTGTCCCTTTACTGCCATATGTTCTCGCAGTCTTAGGCATGCCTGTGTATGCAACGACGGCAACAGTAATATGTCAATTTGTATTGATTGAAATAAAATATAAATTGTCAATCATAAATAACGTTTGTTTTACAATTAAGTTTGTAGACGATGATAATATTAATTTAGTGGTGACTAAGCAGCATGTAATGAGGAGGTTCGTCCAACAGAGGGACAAATCGAGTTCGCTTGGATTAAGATATTTCTGGATATGGCCCTTGCAGAATCAACAAGCTAAAATATTCAAAACTATGTAGGCAAAGAAAGAAAGACAAGCGAAGCGGTAGGGTACATTATTCGCGGTATCACGTGATCTGTCACTCGGCGGCCGTCACGGTCGACCATATGTTTCGTCACAAGCGGAGCTGAGGCGCTAATGTGGTAATTCTCTTTATCGCGCCAGCCATTATTACTTTTTTGAAAACTATTCAATTCGAAGCCAGTTCTCATGTCATGCAAGTAAGTCTGGGCTACCCTTGATAGTATCTCATATTCCTGAGAACTGAATCGGGAATCCATGCTGCTACTTTTTTGTAACAAAATGAAAACTTTTATTCAAAATTCGGCTTTAAATTTTAAATACGCTATGTATTATGCATATCGCTATATAGAAAAGAAAAGAAAACCTTTGTGCTAGCTTGAGAAAAATCCCCTAACCGGCTGGGGTTCATATACCTCTTCAATAAAAACAACCTCTTCATTAGTCAACTTCAATGAGAGTGCTGCAACCGCCTCATCAATACGAGACTCCTTGCTAAATCCGACAATTGGATAACAGCCCTTGGAAACGACCCATGCAGTAGCTACTTGAGCCATAGAAACTCCACGCTTTTTTGCGACCTCTTCGACGCGACCAATGGTCTTCTGGATTGATACAGCAGCATCAGTCGTTAGGCCTAGTCCCTCAATGTACGCATCACTCGTACCTCGAACTGAAGAAGTTAAGCCCGAAAACGGTCTGGTCAAGATGCCTCGAGCCAATGGAGACCAGGGGATGAGTCCAACTCCGGTTTCTTTACAGAAAGGAACCATCTCCCGCTCCTCCTCACGGTATATAGCATTATAGTAATTTTGCATAGAAATAAACTTGGTCCAGTTGTTCTTCTCAGCAATAAATTGCATTTGCGCAAACTGAGTAGCTCTCATGGATGACGCTCCAATATACCGAACCTTACCTGCCTCGACAAGGTCGTGCAAGGCCTTCATTGTTTCTTCTTTGGGAGTATTGGGATCAAATCTGTGGATTTGGTAGACATCAATATATGTGCCTAATCGGCTAATTGACGCTTCACATGCTTCAAAAATATGCTTTCTCGACAAGCCCTCACGGTTCACCCAATTACCTTTAATATCTTCATGGACCTCTGGAATATCATCAACGCGAAAGTTGACTTTAGTTAAAATAACCACCGTTGATCTGGGAATGTTATATGTCTTCAAGAACTTTCCAATAATTCTCTCGGATTCTCCATCAGAGTATACGTCCGCTGTATCAAATGTTCGAATACCCACATCATAGGCTTTCTTCAATAGTTTAAGAGCTTGTTCTTCTTCAATGACCCAATCGAAACCTTGCCATTTGCGTGACCCAATGCTCATTCCACCGAAGATAATCTTAGATACCTGCAGGCCAGATTGACCAAGTCTTCCATATTCCATTGTGTTCAATTGTAAAGTATTCTTTCAGTGAAAAAAAAAAAAAAAAAAAGTTGATAGTATAGAAAAGAGAAGGAGCACTCCAGTCTCTTTTTATAGACATCTCGACAATGGAACTACATATTACAAAGCAGTTTAAGCCTAATTTTGCTCTTCGCTGACCGCGAGACGGAACTACGTTTAAATCCGACTAAGCCGCATCACGCCGGAGATAATAGCGGGAGTGTAGTGTGTAGACAACAGTAGACAGCGAGGAGTCGACGACAATAATCCAAAGATTTTGGTTGAATTGGTTAAATGGTCTTGCTCCGATGACCCCACAAACTCCAAGCCGTTAGTTTTTCTTTAATTTTTGTCCGGGTCATTAATATAAATACATCCTGACGGAGGTTGGCGGTGTTATCGGAACTAGGGCGATGGGACAGCATAAATAATCCGTAGGCATATTCTCTTACCTTGCTTCATTTCTTTTTCTTTATTAAGGAATAATTGTTTTAAAAAATACAGCTCCTGACGACTCACTCCTTTCTTGTCTATCTAGAGGGGGTTTTTTTTTTTTGGTTTGTTTTGTTCTGTTTTGCTTTGTCTTGTTTTGTTCTTTTCGGTTCAGCTATACAGCCTTCTTCTTTGAACATTATCTTGCTATTATAAATTACTGTTAATCTATTTCTATCATAAATAAACATCAGTATAACGCCTCGATATCCATCTCCATTCGTCTTATGTCATCTTTCGAGACGGCAAAACCAAACGAGGACTTGCCCTTGTAATCGTCGTTAGTCCACTCATTAATCATTCGAATGATTCTATTCGTTCGTGTCTCCATCATGGCCTGCTCCATTTCTTGTGCCTTCCTGCCTGCAATCTCCACTAGCCTATCCGGCAATCCCGCCAGCCGTGCGACATTCAGCCCATATGAGCGATGCGCTATGCCCGAAATCAGCTTGTAAGTAAATGTGATCGTTTCACCATTTCCAGTTTCAGTCTTGCGAAAACCCATCCGATAATTGGCCACTTTTTGCGGGTATTCCCGCTCAAACGCAGCTATCATCGGATAATGTGTGATAAAGAGCGTCAGCGATTTTATGTCCGTAATGAAATGAGACAGCACGGCATACGCAATCGCCATTCCATCCATGGTACCAGTGCCACGTCCTATCTCATCTAGGATCACTAAAGATCGCGGTGTAGCCTGTCTCATGATATCACAGCATTCCTTCAATTCGACCATAAATGTTGATTCCCCTGCCATCAGGTTATCATAAGCTCCCATACGAGTATGCACCGCATCAACTAGGCCCATTCGTACTCGTTCCGCGGGGACGTACGCACCTATTTGTGCCATGATACATATCAATCCTACTAATCGTACGTATGAACTTTTTCCACCCATATTCGGCCCAGTGATAATCATCGTATTAGGATACTTTTGGTCCTTACCTCCCAATTGTACATCATTGCTGATATATTGATCTACCAGATTCTCACCCACAGGGTGCCGTCCATCCTTAATGTTGATCATAGGAGAATTACCAGTGTCGCTGATATCACAGTCCACAAATTCTGGACGCACGTACCCACGCTGGCGTGACACCGTCGCGAGAGATACCAGACAGTCCAATGTAGCCACTGCGTTTACTAGTTTCCGCATACTTTCAAAGTGTTCCATTACTCGGTTCTGGAAATCTTGGAACGCTTGGTTACATGCTACCACTAATTGATCCTGGAATACATTGAGCTGTTGTCTCAATCCATTGAGTTCAGGGGTGCTGTAACGCGACACGTATTTGGTCGCTGACACTTTAATCCAATCGTCTGGGATCTTCTGTTTAGCCACAGTATTGCGCATTTCTAGCACGTATTCAGTAGTCTGGCTCGTTACATACTTCAAACCAGTGGCACCAGTGAGTTTGAGTTCTTTTTCTAGATTTTTCAGATATTGGTCAAGTTCCACTTTGGCTCCCATAATATGGTCCTTAAGGTCAGCAATTGTCTGTTTATGTTGGTATTTGGTATCAATATTATTATTAGCTGACGTGTCCATCATAAAGTCATCGTCACCATCATCTTGGTCTTTAAAGAATCGCTCCACAGAATCTTCCTTTGCAGCTTCAAAATCAATCTCCTCCAAAAACTCACTGACAGGCTCATGACATGCCGGCATCTGACTAAAGATTTGTCTGAGCAATTCAGACTTGAACACCTGTCGCTCGGCCTGCTTCCCCACAATATCTATCGACGTGGCGGAGATCCGTCGGATTTTGAACATCATCCAAAACAACTGCCGTCGATTGCTTCTCCGATAATGTAGCCTCGCCAGATCTTTCTCTAAATCACCCAACTTGGTTAAATTATCAAGAATATCTTGAAGTTTCCCCGGCGCTCTCAATATTTCTTCCACCGCCTCCTGTCTCTGCAAGATTTGCTGCTGGTTAACCAATGGTCGGCCAACCCATTGGCGTAGCTGCCTTTGACCAAATGGTGTGCGCGTATGATCCATCACCGAAAATAGGCTCCCTTCTTCGCTAAAATCGGTATTGTTACGGAAAATCTCCAGGCTCGACACCGTATTCCCACTCAGTGACATGTAGTTACGAATTATGTTGCCCGAAGAAGACGCGCCATCCGCTCTGGTACTGTCTTTTGATGAAGAATCCACTGCAGCATGGTTTTTGTATGCCAACTCAAAAACGTGTTCTAGCTTGAATTCCTCCAGATACTTTATCAGCCCGTATAGTGCCATCTTCAGATCAATACTATTGCGTTGTAGACTAGAAGGGACCTTTTTATCGCTGAAAAAATCAGTCACATATACCACAGCCTCGTCCATTCTGTCTGGCTCTTTCATCTCCTCAAGCCGAACAGTCTGGTTTCCGTATGGCCGTTCCCTTGATCCACCATTAGTGTCGCCAGCACCACCACTATTGGTCATCCGTCTGTATGTGTCTATCAGCTTTTTGGCCGGCTTTGGCATATCTGAGTTAAGTAGGATCTCGCATGGTGAGATATGGATCAGCCGGGTCTCCAGCTCACTCAGAAGCGTTGAATCATCAAATTCGTCGACAACAATATCTCCGGTACTCACATCCACTGCCAGCACACAGCTATGCAAGTCTTTCCCCTTTTCCTTGCTCGCAACCGTCCGCACACAGGCTAAATACCTTGATTCCGACTTTTGCTTACCAGTTTTGTAATTAATGTCCGGCGCGAACCCTGTTTCTTCAAGCATAGTCCCCCTTGTTTGAATTGATGTAATTTCTCTTTCGAAAACTGTCTTCCCGCGCGATGCTAAAGTCTTTCCCGCTGCGATGGCCTGAGTGTCGTTTCCTTGGTCTTTTTCCTTTTCCTTCCTATTCTTCTTCTTGTCAGCCTTCAGGGCCGCTGTCTCCGTCTGATTGACCACCGCTACCTTAAAGCCTCCTTCCACTAATCTTCGCACATACACCCCTAAGCTTTTTGTGGGAAACGACCAGCTCGCGAATCTATCAAAGGCTGTGTCTTCTGCCTTCCCTGTGGGATCCAGACTCAGCCATCCAGCGGAGCACGAGTACCCGAGGAATTGACATACGTCACGCGCATCTTCTCCAAAGAGCTTGTATCTATAGCCCACCTCTACCAGCATAATTGTATCTTGGTGCTGGCGTTTGAGCTGTACAAACTGTTTCTCCATAGGTTTGAGCTCACGACGCGTGGTTCGTTTTGACTGTGTAGCTGCTCTCAATCGACCTGTTGTCTTCTTGGGCCCCTTATTTTTAGCCTCTTCATCCATGGCTTCATTGTCATTGTCATTGTCATTGTCACTTCCTTCCAATTCCACCATTCCGCCATCGTACTGCGCCGCCTCTGCTGCTGCCTGCTCCTGGTCCTCCTCGACCTTTATAATCCCACCTATCTTTTTTCTAAACATCTCGCGTCGCCTTTCTCTCTTTATTCGTTCGCCCTCATCAATGTCTTCTTGTGTACTGCTCGTAGAATCTTTAGCCCATTGCTGAAGGCTGTGTCTTTTGGCCCGCTTGACATTTGCAGGTTCTAGTGGTGCCGCTGAAGTTCCCCCATCTATATTCCGCTTGTTGCCTGCGCTTGATTCCCCATTTTTGCTCTTTCTCGGCTGAAAAAATGACGAAACCGTTCGCTGCATGGCTGGTGTATTTCGCAATTTTATAGCTTGCAAAACGCACACCGCTTTCGGTACGCGCAAAATCGGGTAATACAAAATAGAATTATAAATCGCGGTATGCGTGAGCCACGTGACTACACGCCGAATGCACAAAAACCAAGTAGATCGGCATCACTGACTGCGATTCAAGATATCCACGCAAACATTCACAATTTTTTTTTATTTAGTCTATGCTCTTATGTTATATTTTACGTATTTTATAGGTTTCGGTCAGTTTAATGAAACAGTTCTCTGAATCAACCCACAAAAGCTCTCAAATAACTTGTGCTCTCGTCCATACATCCACCACACCCGCACCTGGACGCCATTCTCTTGAACATCAATCCTCACCCACATATCGTCCTGAACTGACGTTCTTCCAGTGCGCCGAAATGTGCGCGTCCACTTGTCGCCGTCACAATGCACGATGAGTGTGTTCCCGAGCGTTTCCACTTCCACTTCGAGCTCTTGGAGTCTCACTTTTATGGCCATCGTAGTACTACCACTGCTGGCACTATCGCTATTGCTCGCAGCGCCCGTCCTTGCCTTAAAAACCATTTCGGTTGCCAAAGCGTTGCGCGTCTTCAACTTGGCAGAGTGAGCCCGCATAGTATCCATCCGCGGTCTCGCATTCATCAAAGACCATGCCAGCAGCCACCTCCGCGTGCCTATATTAGCCGGATAGTGGTTTTCATCACTTGCATGCTCACTGTACACTTCATGAATAGCGTAGTTCTGTATACCGCGCTGTTTGATCGTTTCAACACTCCTCAATAGACTCTCCATCCGGCCGACCAACGTAGTGTACCATTGGACTTGTTTGCCTAGTCGGATGCTGTCCTCTATATGACGCTCTATGAACAACACCTCTCCGCCGACCGTAAACAGTTCATTGTCCTGGGCCACTAGTCGTTCCGTCCATGGTTGGGTCATCTTGGTCCGACCTAGTCGGTCCATTTCTTCGCGGTCATTGTAGAAAGGCGGATTGCACATGGTAAAACTGAGTTGCTTGGCTTTAGGCACGTCAAATACCTCTTGCGGAATCAGGTATCCCTGTTTCCCACTGCCCTTTTCCCCCTGGCATCCATTACTTCGGTCCTCCACTCGCAGCAAAGTAATCCGCTCCTCTAGACCGTTCCGCTGCACGTTCTCCCGCGCACGCTCCAAAGACCTGTCTAAAATATCAGTCCCTATCATGTGCCACTCCTTGTACAGTGAGCATGCAATTAACGGATATACACACGATGCGCCAACCCCAATGTCTAATCCGTACACCGCATCTGTTTCCCTGCCGGAGAATATCGCTGTCTCGCTAATAAGCTGATGTATCCACAGCACATATGCTGTGCGGTTGGCCGGCCGCGGACACAAATGAGTTCTGTCCAAATGTACGTCCAGGTCCAAGAATTCCTTGAACAAAGCATGCGACATCTCATACACTGCATCTGGCTTTTTGTAGTCGATGCCACATATCACAGATCCACTCGATTCTTCATCATCTTGCCGACGGCTTCCAATTTTTCTCCTTTTGACCCCATGATGCCGCAATTTAGGGTACTTATCCACCAAGGTTGCTATTGACGGAACCGTCATTTGCTGCAATAAATCTTTTGCTTGGCCCTCATCATCGCGTCCCCTTTCTTCTCTTTCTTTCTCTTTCTCTATTGCTCTTTTGACTCGTTGGATATCCATTGCACCCAGAGCCTCAGCGCGTTATATACATCTTGTATAGGCTCTGTATGGATCAGGGATTTTTTCTGTGCCTTCTGTTTTCTGTTACCCTAAATTAAACATCACATGATTCTCCAAGCAAAACAAGGGCAACTATACGCTACTACTGCTTATTATCACGCAACCACAATTTTTTTCCGCAAACCTGCCAATTGTTATTGTATTGTTAAAAGCTTTAGCTCCAGCAGACTATCAAGGGTTAAAAAGCGAGCAATGGGTAACTTATCATCTACTTTGCGTCCCGACCAGGGAATTGACGGCCTGGGGGTGCGTCCCCCGCCTTCGTACAATTTGGCCAAGTCCACCAAACAATCGGCGCAGAAAACAGATCAATTGATCAAGGCCAATCACATTGGCTATGGCGTACTATTTAACCACCGGAAATTCCACAACCATTTGCCGCATATTGTAGGCTCGGCGTATTTCCTTGGGGCCACCCCGGATCAATTGACCGCATTATACGACGATCAGGCCAAGGACCTCACAGAGTGGAAGGAAGACAGCCCCACGGTGATAGTTGACGATGACTTTGCTTCATTCCTAGGTCAGAAGTCCTACGAGCGAGGGTTCTTTGATTACATCAGTGACAAATTCAACGACCACAAGGGCGACTGGCGCGACCTTGCGAGGAAGATGCTGTTCGATCCACAGTACGATCTGTTTCCTGGCTTGTTTGGTGGGCTCCTGCATCCACTAATCCACCTGGGCTATGCGTTAGAGCTTAACTCTGCCTATCTGGCTATTGAAGCTCTGACAATGTGCTGCACAGAGTACGTGGACTTTTCTCGTATTCTTGCGTTGCCGCAACCGCCGCCTCCGCAGACGACGGACCCCATGGAGATCCTCGAAGAGATCCGTAAGGACTCGGAGTTTGATGGTGCGTTCACTGAGCCGATGGAGCTCACAGTGGTCAAGGTGATGCGTAAGTTCCCCGAGCGTCTAGGATACTATGCTGCGCGATTGGACGCTAGTAATCCGAAAGAAGCTGTCAAAAAATTACTACATATGGGTACGCTCTTGTTGACGTCTACCCACCGCGACAACCATCCAGCGTTTGACTTTTTCCTGCTTCACGTGCTGACGGCCAGCCACGAGACCACCGAGCTCGCGGTCAATTCTCGCGGCCATCGTATCATCCCGACGGACCGATTTAGTGAGCTGTTCAGGACTTTGTGGGCGGTAGTGGTGACGCTTTATGTATCGCAACTGCGGCCGCACATTGACGAGTCGCGCGTCACCAGCGTGCCGCTAGTCAATGGCAGTGTCGAGGAGACATGGAACAAGGCTGTCGAGATCGCATTGACAGGCCCTAAGAGGTTTGACTCGCACCTTGTAAAAGCCACTCGTGCTATGCTGTTTGCGGAGCAATTCACTAATGACACATCCGGCCTGTATGCCAAGGCGGCTTATCACTTTTTAACCACTCACGACAAATACGCAGGTCGTGGGCAGAATGCCGAAACCTTGGACATCGATTAGTGTATTTTTGAAGCTCTAGGGGGAAAAAAACAACAAGAAATTTATGTTATTATTATTTATTCAATACACAACCACAACAGGTCCGTTTGCAAACTAAACTTCTTTTATTAGGATTAATAAAACTATTTATTAGGTACTGAACATTTCTATAGTAAAATAAATAATCGTCACTCACATTCTATGTTTTCTCTGTTTGTCTTCATGGTGATCATCCGATATTAAACTCACTCATGGTATTTGCATGCCGGGAAGCCATCTGCATCATCTTCTTTTGGGCTGACATAGCTGGCTTCTTAGGCGCCTTTGTTTTTGTATTTGTCGTCGACATCTGACCGGCAGTTTTGGGAACCCCTTTGATGTTAGTAGGTGCGTCTCTCAGTCCAAAGCTCTTTGCGACATGACCCAAATGCAAAGTTTTGATATTGAAACAATCACGCTCGCTGGACAAGTGGGTAGCATAAGCTCGCAGATGACTAGTGTATGCCCGCTTCGCCATTTGCAGCATACTTGAATCCTCTAAGAACCACCGCTCATTATCCAGATGCCAAGTTGTGGCATCAGATTCCCAATGAGACCCAAAAGCCCTTCGCAAAATCTCTTTGTAGTTCCGCTCATGGATCCCCTGAGGATGGTTATGGGCAATTCTATCTAAATAGTTTTCCTCATCACCTGGCAGCAAAAATAGCACTGATGATCCCTCTTTACCTGCACGGGCCGTTCGTCCAACCCGATGGACGTGATCATCTGTTGAAAATGGCGCATCGTACTCTATGACGTTAGTAATGAAAGGAAGATCTAAACCTCGGGAAGCTACATCTGTACAAAAAAGTACAAGCGTCTTATCGTCAGATTTACTGTTTTTGGCAAACGATGCTAATGTACTGGTTCGTGTTTGTTGATCTAAAGAACCATGAAGCTTGTGCACAATAGTGTCGCTAAGGACTGAACTAACCCGCACAGTATTACTGAGTTTTCCTTTAGCGTCGTCATCGCCGTCGTCGCTATCTCTTTTTCCCGCAAATACACTGTAATGGAAGTCGACCGAATCCGAGCAAGACAAAAACACCATGATCCTCGCGCCTTTGCGATATTTGGCCAGATCCATTAGCACACCAGCCAAGGTGACAAGTCGCAATTTCGCCGGCACGATTAAACTTTGTTGGATCAGCTGAGCGGGCGCCGAATAATCCACTGCAGCAGCAGAAGAGCTAGAAGAAGGAGAAGAAGAAGATGCAGACATTGCGGCAATCATGTCATGTTCTTCTTGGTCCTTTTCCTGCGGATTCACTCCCACCCATAAAGCATTGGATAACGAGAGTTCACCTAGTTTCTTGACATTGTTCTTCATAGTAGCCGAACACAATACGTTGACACGCGTTTTGGGCAAATGCGCAAAGAACTTGGATTCCTTGATCTGTGACCGTTTGCTTATCGTGTCCAAAATTTTGTCAATGGTTTCCTCAAATCCCAGCTCCATCAATCTATCGCCCTCGTCCAATACCAGCCATCGCAGTTCAGATAGATCCAGCGACTCTGTGTTGTCAAAATGGTCGGCCAAGCGCCCTGGTGTTGCCACAAGGATATTAATTCCTTTTCGGATCCGGGCTTTCTCCGATTTCTTTTTCTCACCGCCAATTACGATTCCAGGAACTATTCGATGGCAGGCACGTAGTACGTTCTCTAAGACGGAGTAGATTTGATTAGAGAGCTCACGGGTGGGTGCCAAAATGATAGCAAAGAGTCCACTTTCTCGGCGAATCTCAGGACTGCAAGCCATCATTCGCTGGATGATGGGCAAAACATAGGATAGTGTCTTACCGGACCCAGTCTGTGCCTGAACAAACAGGTCTCTGTCTGAGGTTATGAGAGGTGGGATAGACCGACGTTGAATAAGGGTGGGACGGGTAAGATTCATTTTATCTTTTAACTGGGTGCATATGCCGCTGTTGAGACCTAGGCTCTCAAACGTTAGACCCTCTACAGGAGCGTTCGTGGCTTGAGCCTTAGAAGGTTCAACGACATTGTCAGTGCTTGTTTCTTCTTTAGATCCAGCAGGATTGGAGGTGAACAGGGAAGACACAAAAGTGTTTTTGTCTTTGTCCTGGTTCGGTCGTTGACGCTTAGCGGGCCGGCCAGAAGAACGGCCTGATTCGTCTGATTTATGCTTCTGTTGATTAAGCGGTCGAGAGGAGTCTCTTGGTTTTCGTTTCAAGTCATTCCTGGAGTTAGCAGAAGGTCTGGATGAGCGAGAGGGTGGAAGGGACCGTTGTCGAGTCTGCTGCTGTGGTTGCTCGGGCTTTTTAGGCTTGGGAGCAAACGAAAGATTCAGAAGCAGCCCGTCACTCATGGAAAGAAATAATAACAAATGTTCCAAGTAAAAATAAGAAAAAAAAAAAAAAAGAATTAAAGTTACTATGTTAAAGCGAAAATTTTGGGAAAAATATAAACAAAGGTAAAATTAAGAAAAAAAAAAAAAAAAAAAAAAAGAAAAAAGAAAAGAAAAGATAAAAGTTCAATCAATGCATTTATATTTTCATAAGACTATCAGTGTATTCTTCCATTGTAATAGAAGACTTTAGTGCTTGTTTATTGTTAGTAACCAGTTTGTCCGAGATCTCCCAAGATTCATTACTATCTCTGTCGAACCAATCTAGTTTTATAAAGGTCTCTTCATCGGCGACTTTTCGAGCAGCTAATGCACCGGAGTATTTCGGTGCACTTTCTCCTGAAACCTTGGCACTCATTTGTACAGCTTTCGCCTCTCTAGGCTTTGTGGGATCCACCTTTAATGATTTAGATGCGTCCTTTTCCTCTGTCATTTGCTTGTCAAAATATTTAAATTGAGAACGCAATTGAGCCACCGAGTGAATTGGATTCACATATAATTCTCCATTCTTGAACACACCCACCATGTATCTGCCCTGACCCTTTTTAAGTACTCCCCCAAAAGTCTGACGGTCGATATTGTTCCACGTCTCTCCTTTTTCTTTGTCGTAAAATTTGCGAGTTTCGAATGGTACGTCTACCTCTATTAAACCCGATTGGGGTTTGAGCCGGGCTTCAAAAATCCCTCTGCCCTGGTCCTGCACCAAAGGTCGAAACACTGATCTGGTAGGGTACTGCAATAAACGTAATTTATCTCCTAATCTGTTGCTGGCAAAGACGGGGAACTCTCTGACCACGGGGTCATCATCTTCATCGTCGTTCTCATTTCTGCTATCATTAGCAGTGGTACTGGTATTGTTTCCGTCGCGGCTGTTCTCTTCATCAACTCCGCCGGTCATATCCTCGTCGTCCTCATTCCGCTCCACTACGAACTTGTCTTCTTCCTGTATTTCCACTTGCACTTGATCCTTGTAACCTTCTTCATCTACTTCCATGCGCTCGTCGTCCTGTGTGACAAATAGACTATTTTCGTCGTCATTTTTGCTCATGCTTGGTTGATAGGTAAGTGGGATGAAAAAATCAAGCCTCAGTGTCTTAAGCATAGTACTCATGTACGGCTAACTGTCCCTGCATACTATTTGCCCAACCTCAAGTAAATAACGACTAATTAATTAATAAAATAAAAAGCAATAAAATTTCCTGTAATTTATATATTAGAAAAAATCCCAAGCGTGTCGATCATCATGGGCGTTATCGTGTCCGGGTTCGTTGTGGCCGCGGTGGGGATAATCGAAACGGTCATGATCATAGTCGTGTTGACGATCGCGGTCATCATAACGTCTGTCTTGGCGCTTCACATGCCCTCTTCCGGGCCGAAAAGGCGGCGGCGGTGGTCGCCTGTCGCCTGGACCCCACTGTCCCTGTCCTGGCGCAGGTCGCCCGTATCCATCCTCAGGTCGCGTAGGCCAGCCGTGCTCCTCCCGCCTCATATGCGGTGGTCCTGGGTCGCCTTCCCGTCTCGGGGGATAATCTTCAGCGCCATGGAATCCATGTTCATGGTATGGGTAATCATGAGGTGGATGATGATGCTGTTGATCCCTGGAAGGACCCATATTTTCCCGGGGCTCCTGTCGCTTAGCAAATTTGCCCTTTACATAAGGCGCCAATCCAATGTCCGAAACAAATTTCTGTCTCACACTGGCCCATGTAGACATCATTCCTTTTTCCTGAGGATCTGTTCTCATCTTGCTGAGAGCCTTGGTATATTTGTCACCATAGGTAGCACTCAGTTCTTGCGCCTTTGCCACGAGCTGATCAATGTCAAAGTCCTTTAAATGGCCCTTGACATATTTAGTGTAACTGGCATAATTCGGGCTATTTTCAAACTGGACCCACGCATTGTAGGCATCCTGAGAATTTTTTATCATCATTTGTTTCCGTTCAGTTTCGTCCGCAGCTGTAAAGGGATTTATATTTGCCAGTTGATTTTCCACCGTAACAAATGCAGGGTAGTCCGCAATTTCCGTGAAAAACCGATTGGCCTCAGAAGACGCGCGGGCGGTATCAATAGATGGCGATTTGTATTTAGTCATCATGTCAACAAACTGCTTCGACATCTGGCTAACTATGAAATTTTGACCTAAACACGGGGCAATCAACAGCGGGCAAATGAAGGTGAGTTTCATTGTCGGGTCTACTTCTTTTCTTTTCAATGCCTTTCCTTCCCCTTGTCACTTGATTCGTGTCTATTCTATTATATTCTTTTATATACACGCCATTAAAGTTATTGTTGCTCAAAAGTTTCAATCAAACCAAATTTTAATAAGTTCTTCACTGACTCCACTAGGAGTTAAAACTCCCAAATCTGTGATTAGTGCCGTGACATATTGGTGAGGAGTGAAATCAGTTGCTGGCGCCTGAGGAGTATAATCTTGATCATTAATTGAGAATTTTAACGGTTCATTAGGGTGCAAATCACTTGATGATAAAGGATACAATCGAATAAACTTATGACTTTCTGCCAATACATAAACTGGCTTCTTAGAATTGTGTGCCAATACTGACACTTGATAACTTCCAATCTGATTAATCACTCCTCCGCTTTCTGCCACTCCTTCTGCTCCTATGAAGACCTTGTCAACCTTGTCAATCACATAGCCTACAGCCGAATCGGCAATAATGCATACAGGAATTCCTTGTTCACGTAATAATTTTGCAATTGGATGCGGAGATGGCCGTGAAGCCACGGCTGACATTTCGTCTATCGCCGTTGATTCATCATTGGCAGTAGAAGAAGCACTACCAGTAGTAACAATAGGTTGAATAGCAGATGCAGTAACATATACCCTAAATCGGACAAATTGTTTAGCAGCCTTAAGTAACAGTGCAGTAACCGCACGAGATCGACCATGTACTAGAACTACATCATCATCTCTAACAAACGGTAATCCAATTTCTGCAATTTTTTGACGGGCGAATTTCGCTCGCTCGGCGAATAAACTTCCATTTTCTACTAAATGTTGTTTGCAGGCTTCCCAATCTCTATAAACATGAATGTTCCGAAGCACAAATCTGAAAAACAAATCGCATCCTGCTGATAAACTGATGGAATTAGCCACCGATGTTTTTAATGTAGTAATTGCCCGTTCTAAAATTTGGATTAACTCTGAACTAGTAGAGGGTTGAGTATGACGCAATAGAGAAACCAAAGACTCTATAGCCGCGACCGGCATAGTCATATCTGGATCATCGTGAAGGAATTTTAAATAAGCCTGCTTGATGTCGAATGATTCAGTGCTGGTGGTCATAATGAAAATTGGGAGATCTCCATGCGGCGCAAAGTCATATCTAATCATTCTCTGCGACGACACCAGCACTACAACCGCGATACAAACTCAATTAAAAAAATAGCCTACACTACGATGCGAACAGGTTTTTTCTTTTTGGAGAATAACACTAACGCTTTTATGGTAAAAAACCATGAGCCACAACGTTTTATCATAGACATCGATCAATCGCTGAATTGGGCTCTTAGATGCAGTTATTCCCTATAATATCCGGTAATTTGTGCATCTACATGTCATATCTGCGCCATGCGCTTGTGATACATTGAATGCCGACTGACTCATTTTCTCTCGCTACCGTATTTGGAATTCTCATCCATGCGGCTGGCTCATGCATGCTAAGACCATTAGTCGACATGCGGCTGACGATGGATAAGTAGAACCTGATAGCGTCATTTTCCAATACTTATATCATACAGTAATGGCCAGGAACTCGATCCAATTCACCAGCTATAATGATGCGGGCCGTTTTCAGGATGCGGTTGAGGGGGATTTAGACAACCTGGATCCCAATCCTGAGATAGACCTCCAGCGGACAATGACCGCCGAGGAGTATGCAGACTACCGGAACCCGGAGGAGAATCCCATTGGTTTGCAAACTACAATGACTGACGAAAAGAAAGTTCAGCAGTTTGTAGTGCATAAGCACTGGGACGCCGTTTGTCTTTATTCGATCTTGGCGTTCTGGGGCATTGTGGGATGTCTGATTCGTATTGCAATAACTCGTCTTACCAGTTTCAACGGATCTCAATACGGTGGAGTGCTGTGGTGTAACTTTGCAGGCTCCTTACTTATGGGTCTTCTGGTGCATAATACGCATTTGTTTGGTGGACTGCTCGACGAGGCCAACGAGCGCAGGCGAAGACTGTATCAGAAGAAGGCTGAGATCCCGCTATATATCTCACTCTCCACTGGTGCTTGCGGAAGCATCACATCATTCTCATCATTTGTCTTGTCGTTGTTTGAACTATCTACCTTGCAGCTGACCAATAGTAATCTCACTTATCCAAACAAAGGATACGGTCTGGCAGTTTTTATCAGCTACACAATAGTAACCATAGGAGTCTCATTTGCAGGGTACTTTGCAGGAGGACATTTTTCCAAGGCTCTTGAGAAAACTCTTATTGTGTCCTTAGCCAAATTCGAACTTGTGCTTGAGTTAACTTTTGCTTTCCTCGGAGTAGCCTTTTGGATAGTAGTCATAGTGCTGTCCGGTGTCTATCCTACTTGGAGATATTGGACCCTGTCAATGGTATTCGGACCGATTGGAGTATATATGCGATTCTGGCTAGCCAAGTATTGTAACCCATGGATAAAAAGTTTTCCTGTAGGAACCTTCCTAGCTAATATGATCGGTGTGGGGCTTTTGAGTATACTTGTACTTTTAAAGAACGGCAAAGCTTCGGACGGAAGTGATAATCTTCTAGTGGACAGCTATTTAGATTGTCAAGTTCTAGCCGCCTTGATGGACGGATTGTGCGGAAGCTTGTCTACTATCAGTTCTTTGGTGGCGGAACTGCACGCGTTTAGAAAACTCCGACATGCGTATTTCTACGGAATGACTAGTCTGGTCGGTGGATGGTGCCTGATTGTACTCATTTTAGGGTCCTATGCCTGGACCCATGGATTGACACTTGACTCGGCATGCTAGTCATTTCAGTGCGCAGGATACTAACATGTAATTAGACATACGACGAAGAATATTGGTCCTACTGGTACATACTTGCTTAGAAGCTAACGACAACAATAGGTGTATACACGGGGCTAACAGACAAATGGCAGATCTAATCCCATAATAAATACAAAATGTTCTTCATTTGACTATAAATAGTTAGACATATCTCATAATTTTTAATTTCACGCAGTCGTCTTAAACTGACTTGGCATCCCCTTCAAATACGACCGAGATGATGGACTGGCATGTGAACAATATGCAGTAGACGAGGATGACGGTTGGGCGGGTTGATGACTATTCTCTTGCCCTGATAGAGTCTCCGGCGTTGGTAATGGATCATCAAAGTCTTCTGCACAACAAAAATCCTCTTCGAAACCTTCATGATGAAGAGTAATAGAATTAAAATGCTCAAATGGATCTCCTGGTGCTGCTCCTAATCTCTGTCGTGCGGCAACATTAAAATCAATACTGCCACTCTCCTTCATAGCTCTAAAATTGACTGCATCGATGCCTTTACCTTGAATAGGAACAATAGGCGGGGTCTGGTTTCTCAATAAGGCCCATTGGGTATTTTTGAAAAACGGATGACCTTTAATATCCGACGCTCCAGCACGGGATCCCAAGCGTTTATTCTCATCTTTAATCAAAAGCTTTCGGATAAGATTCTTGCATGCCGAACTCACTTGATGAGTATCTTGAAAAGACACTTCACTGTTCAAAATATTGGCAAAAGTAGCATTGCGGTTCTTCCCTTTAAAAGGCGTAGTGCCAAATAGCATCTCGTACAATAAAATTCCCAACGTCCACCAGTCCACAGCACTAGTGTGACCGTTTCCTTTGATCACTTCCGGAGCAATGTACTCCTCCGTTCCCACAAAAGAATTTGTACGGAAATTGGCAATACATGCCTTGGTATCAATAGCAGCAGCAGAATTCTTACCGCTGGAAACTACTGTAGGAGCCGCTTCCGATCCCGATTGCTTACTCAAATCAAAGTCGCTCAACATAATGTGACCAGAATGATGCAGTAAAATATTTTCGGGCTTAAGATCTCGATAAATGTATCCCATAAGATGTAAGTACTCTAAAGCTGCCGTGACTTCTGCAGCATAAAATCGTGCATCATCTTCTCGCAAAGACTTATTTTGGCGCGTCTGCAATGCTCGGAAAAACTCACCTCCCATGCAGTACTCCATGCAAAGATAAAGATAATCATCTGATTGAAAAGAATGGTATAATGTTACAATAAATGGATGATTGCTGGTAGCCAAAATCTCCTGTTCAGCCAACGCTCTTTTGATTTTATTTCTTTTAATCATCTCCCGTTTTGACAAGACCTTCATCGCATATAAATGGTTTGTCCGTTTTTCCTTCACCAGATAGACCTTACCAACGTCACCTTGACCCAAGAGTTTGACTTTGTCGAACGAATCTGGACCAACTTCAGCCGAGCTGATTTTGGTCGCAGAGCGAGAATAAGTTCGATTAAACGATTTCGAATTTGCTCTCGACCGACTGGCCAAGGTACTAGGTGGTTGTAATGCAGATGAAGAAGGAGTGCCAGGCGAAGATGCCACCGCAGCCGAGGTCGATTGCAATGGACTGGGTGATTGAGACGGACTCGGTAACCCTGGCGAAGAGGATTTCTTCTGTCTTTCATGCTGAGTCTGATTCTTATTGTTATCTTCTTTATCCTGCTCATCACATCCAGCCAGATTCTCGGCACTTTGAGCTTCTTCTATTATTTCATTATTATCCTGATGCAAATTCGGACTTCCTGACAATAATATTTTAATCTCATTAGGAGCCGAAGCCACACGGCGCAGCTTTCTAGCAAACAATCCCTTTGGTGGTTGAAGAGTATCATCACTGTTATCATCCCCAGCAGTATCATTTGCCTCGTCTGCAGCCGTAGATGACGCATCAGTGGGAGCACCTGCGTTAGTACCGGCCGGAGGAGCCGCAGAAGACGAGCCGTTCGAGCCAGCGTTCACAACGGTATGCAAAAAAGAAGGGCCGAGGAATTTCCTGTTTCTTTGCTTCTTACCGTTAATCGAAGACGATTTACCATTAGATCCCGTTGAATAAGCACCAGCCGGCTCAGGAGAAGCAGCATGAGGTGGCATACCTTGCACCGCAAAGTATGGGTTGGCCCCCCTCACAGTCGAAGCATCGTGATCCGCGCTGACCAATGCCGGGCTTTGACTAGCGCTATGGGATATGCCTGGAGGTAAAACCGGGGCGTCTTGGGTATTATTGCCATTACTAATGATGCTAGAATTAGCAATAGCATTGCTGTCATGAGGACTAGAAGGAGATCGTAAACGTCTAAACATTGATAATTTCTGTTTGGGAAGTTGTTTCAAGTCTCCATTTGTATTAGAACTGCCCGGAAACGGCAAAATTTCGTTGTCGTTACTTGAGTTATTCGACGCATTGTTGTTAGTAGCACTAGAAGAGTTATCTTCTTCAGAATCAGGATGGACGTTACTGGTGGATGAAAATCGGAATAAGTTTTTTATTTTTTGAGGAAAATTCGAGGCATTAGAAGTACCTGTCGAAGAAGATGAAGACATGAATGGTGATGACGACGGACAAGTTTCAGGTGGGGGAGTATTGGACCCACTTGTTGTGCTTGTAGTATTATCCGAGTCACCCATATACTGAGAAGGGACTGTCATGGCACGAGAACGATTTCGACCCATTAATTCAAAATGACAAGTTATGGGCGTGCAAAAACTGATAACAGTACCGACACGAAAGGGATGAATAGGAGGGGTGGGTTAAGTTGGGAGAACTACTGTGAAGTTGGGAGGGGAGTAACGGGAGCGGGCGGCGGCTGCACACGGCAGTAACGTTAGCGGATATATAGGGGACAACCAGAAATAAACGATGGATATGGGTTTAACAAAATGATTTAAAATCGGATAAATTTAGGCCCAACATGGCACGTTGTATTAAATTGACTAAAAAAGAAAAATTGTTTAAAATGTATACGTAATGCGCACATACTATTATACTATACATATAAATACATTTATATTTATCGGAACCAGCTAGTTCTGCAATTCAAATAAATAAATTATACAAGAAAGCTTGTTAAATTGTATATAGGACAAAATATTTGGTAGAGGGTGGTTTAGTGGTTGTCTTGGAATGATGGCACGCTTTGTTTGTCAAGCAAGATACGAGGGTAACTAGGTACAGTTTAAAGTCTAACCCCAAACAACGCAAGGGACCGCGCACGCTAATGTAAGTGACAGCAAAAGTCCAAGCCAAAACAGGAATGGAAAGATATTATGATTTAGCAAAGGAAAACAAGGAAAAAAGAAAAGAGATACAAAACAATAAAAATAAACAATAATAATAAAAATAAAAAATGTTGCTGAGAAATCAAGCAAAGAACGTGACAGCAAGGCCGTGTGCCAGTTCTTTATCTGATGTTTCAGAGCTAAATGAGACACGGAAAACGGTCGAGGTGCACATGATTCCAAATTTGGCACAAAGAGCCACATGACATAGCATGGCAAGCCAAGCCAAACAAGAAAAACAAAAAATCGAAAAGAAACGGCAAAAAAACAACAACAAACAAACCGAAACGGAAAAGAAATGAAAAGACGAATAAATAGACCAACATGAATAACAATAATAATGACAGCGCTGTGGCATTCATGTGTGCAGTAGCAAATTGAAATTTCAAGCGATTGCGGTCGGGAGGCGCCCTAACGATAACCGGTTTTTTACTAAATCCGGAGCAATCAAAACAAAGTAATGCACAGCCTGAACATCGGTCGGCATTTCGAATCACCGATTACAAAAAACCAAAAAAAACAACAAAAACTGTCTGACAAAAATATGATAAGAAAAAGAAATGTAAGGTACAACAAAATAGACTCAAAATTAGACTAGAATGAAACATAAAGTGACAAACTAACTGCCGTGCCCGGTTGATCGAACAGATGTCTCACCGAGCACGTGCTCCCGTTTTCACCGAAGCACATTGTTACGTCACGACATGTAGGTACAAGTAACGTGAAATGATGAATCTTTGAAACGGGAGATACAGAGAACTGTGAGAAACAGTTCGGATGGAAGGTTCGGCATTCCCCCTGCAGCCAGCCAATGTCTTATATCCAGTTCGGAGTCCGATGATTGGAAGTCATACTCCGTGTTGAACACTCGTCATTGACAAGTATATAGTAAATTTCGAAATTTCGGCTTTATGTGAAAAAAATTACTCCATTTGATAAGAGCATTTCAATTCTAAATCACAATTGTATGGAAACAAAGAAACGTCTCCAAGCGAGTTTAAAACTAAATTGCACCTCGCTTTTTTAACGAGAAAACAAGAAGATAGAGAAGAGCAAGTATCGTAAAGGAGTATTAAGATACAGGCTATTCGCTTGGCATATCGCCGTTCATCTCGAGCCCTTTCGATGAGGCACGTCACCTTTAGCTCGTTGCAACCGCTCAGAAGTGCCCTATTGCAATGACGTTGACAAGAAGATGCACTTAAATTCGTGGTAACTTGTCAAATTATGCTACGCTTCGTGTAAACGGTGATCATTGGTCTCGAGCTTCGCAATTAAGTTATTAGAGCTAGCTCATTCGTCTGTAGATAAACCCTACTGTGATTGTACATTAGCTCGTTTCATCATCCTTCACAAGCTATGGACTCGCTGATATGGAACTTTTAAAACGGGCCTCTTTTATATGGCATATATACGATTTCCACTCTAAAATGCTCTGGTTAAGCTTTATTATTATCAGAGACTAATTTATTTTTCGAGAGACGTACCTTTTCTTGTACCTTGCGATTTACTTTTTTTTTTTTTTTTTTTTTTTTTCTTGAGAATTCTATAAAAAGTCAGTCCACTCTTCGTGACTGTCAGCTTCTGCAGTGAAGCTGTGGAAAAAATAGACTGCGAGGGCGCGAGATATGAACAGGCCAAGTATCACCAGCGGTGCTGTTTATCAGATTACTGTTTAGGTTAGACCCGCGACCGTAACAGTATGCTAAGTTAAATACGTATGGGGAAAATACCATCAAATAATGACGAGACGACGTTTATAAGACTAACCGGGCGAAACGATTTCGGCGGACGATTAGATGAATGGGACACCGCGGCGGGAGCGAAAAAACAAAGACAGGAGTTTGGTGATCCAGTAGAATTAGGAGGACACGGACATCGAAACAGAGATTACAGTCCGGATTACCATCGCAAGCAGAAAAGGCAAGCGAGTTGGTTGGCCACCGAGCCGAATAGAATGGAAGTGGTGGACCCGTTTGGATTAGATGACATAGATGAACCAAGCAAGTCTTATGCATCGCCTATGCGCCATGAGGCAACGCAGAATCATATTAGCCCAATTGATCCGTTCAATGGTGATCAGGAGGAGCTCAACAAGGAGTTAAAAGTTGTCTATACATACGGAGACTGTCAGATTGATCCTTTCAATACGTGGGATGCATTATATGCCGGCAAAGAACGAGGGGAGCAAGAAGGACGAACGACACTGTTTCTGAGTGAAAGAGAACCGGAAATCATGGACTATCTGATTGAGCAAACTAGTTTTGGCCAAAGAATTAGAATTGATGATCTCGTAAAATGTCTTAAGGAAGTCATCATCGGTAACGAAAGTATGCTATTTCGGTACGAGGAGAAACAGCAAATGTTCCGGCACGCCGAGACGTGGCAGCGTAACAAGACAAAACAAATCGTTCAGCAAAGTGAGTCCAAAAACAGGATAAGGATGCTCGGATGTAGTTGGCAGGCGAGCGGCGGCGTTATAAACGCGTGTATGACATGTGGCACGCGAATTCGTCGGCTCAAGTTTACAAGTAACGTTATAGCCAAACATAATGGAGAGTCAAAACTAGCGCGAGTAAACTACAGTAGCATTTCCAGCCATGCTAACGATAGCAACCAAAAGAATGATTGCAATGAAGGGGGCTCCAATAGCGCAATTCTCAGCGCATTTGGCAAATGTATTGACCGCATTGTTCATAAGATTGAGGCGTTTGCAGAGTCACATTTTAAACAGGTCAAAAGTCCTTTGCAGCTAATCGAGGTATTTGAGAAGCCATTCAGACTTGTTACTATGTTTACCACTATCTTGGGATGCGCTGATACAAGTATGGTTCCTCATCTCCATAGTCTGCCTAGTGGATTAAAATTACTGAACGAGCTATATCATCGCACAATGATATTTCAGGCGACAGACCCAAGTTTATTTAAACTTGTGCGAATTGTCTTTGAACGGAGCAGTCTTCCATGGATGATGGACCTGCAGAGATCTATTGGGATTCAAAGTGGAGACTTTTTCTGGCAGACCGCGCAACGGATTGTTCAAGATAATATGAACGTGTTTGGGTGGTACAATGAGGAAACAGGGCTACTGGTACTGGATAACGCAAGAAGGCCAAAATTTTTAAGTCGGAAAAATGCCCAGATGGTAATTGAAACAATAAACTGTTTTGTGGTAGTGCACGCATTTAACGGAATCATTCCTCAGACTGCCGGAGAGCCGATTCGATGGGCCTGGGATACGGGCAATGGCGAAAACCAAAAAAGTCCCCAAACAGAGAGCAATGCCAATAACGGCTATGAACATGATGGAGAGATGGATATTGACAACGGGAGAGAAGTAAACAATGGGCAAGGCAGAACTTCCACGATACAAGTAGGCGCGGTTGACTCCTCACTTGAAGATGAGGAACCAGTCAAAAAAAGGGGCGAAGAATTTTGGAAGCCAGTGAAGCTTCAGTTGTCTGATCCATTTGGTCTTGACAACTTAGAAAAGCAAACTAGTCACTCCAGCGCCTACGCATATGCCGATGGGGACAGCAATCAAACTAGAGATGAATCGGCTAACGTTAGTTCTGCTGATCAGGTTGAGAGTTTAACTGATGAGATACTGTATGGGATGACCAGGACATATGATAGCATTCCGGTGCAGGTAGTTCCTCATATAACATTTGAAAGACCCATTAGGAGCCAATGGAATCTAGCAAATCAGTTGGTTTTAAGACTTCTAGTAAAGCAACTTTCAACATATGACCATGCGAATCTTATCAGTCAGACGTATTTGCTTCAAAACGGAGAATTGGCCATCAGACTGGAACATGGAATCTTTGAATTACCAGGGCTCGGACTTGATGCATGTATTGAGGCAGGACAGGCACATTGGGATATAACAAGATCGATGGTGAACTACTACTTGTCGCCCATCATTGAGGATATGAGTAGCAGGTTTGTGGGAGTCAATGAAGAACTAAGAGACGCCGGCTTTATTAATTTCGGTTGGAGGAACACGAGCAGCAAAGTGATTGGGCCTGAATCGTTACAAGCTACGGATGTGATAGTGCTGGGATACAAGGTACCTAGACCTTTAAATATGGTCATTACCTCGAAGATAGTGAGCAGATTGGATCAGATTTTTTGCGAGCTAGTAAGAGGCATAAGACTAATGCATTTACTGAAGATGAAGAAAGCTGACAAACAGTATTTTGTCCAAGACCCAGAGATACGGGCATTTCTATCTCAGTACATAGGCAATCTGGAAGAACTAGTACGAGTCCATTGGAAAAAGGTACAGGAATACTTGAAAAAAGACAAGTTAGAATGCCAAGATGATGGTTACTTCGACGAGGACGGCAGCCACGCGAAGCCAAGCAAGCATGAAGGAATTTCACTCGATGGAATAGCCAGAGTATTCGAAGAAGCAACAAGCCAGATAGTAGAAGGAATGCTTTTAAACGACCTGTCAGTTAAACGTATGATTGATGAGATTTTTCAATCTGTTTTACAAGGAAGCCACGAGAACCAGTCAAACCAACAAACGAAACAGTACATCAAAGCACTACTCAAACAAGGAACGTACAACAAGTCGATTAAAACTCTGGCAGATCGGCTAATCTAAGTAGAAATAAAACATAAAACAAAGTAAACGTAAAGACGCACATCATTCCTCATTAGTATTTATCGGCTGTAAGAGAAGACGTTCTTGAGCAAACCGTCACGTTGAGCAAGTCTGTTGATTTGGTCATCAGCCTCACCCATAGTTCTAACGAAGCCACACAGGGCGTAAGTGGTGTGCTTTCCACTGATAGCACGTCCATTTTCATCAACGTCGGCAATGTTGATTTGGACCGAAGCGTGGTCCTTAGCCTTGATCAAACGGTTGGTAGCCGAGCACTTTCTGGGCAAGTAAAGGTCGACCTTGTTAGCGGGAATCTAAAAACAACGCTGTTATGACAATAGAATGTCTCTCAAGAATACTTACGAGGACTCCCTTATCGTTCTCCATGTTGGTTGTGCTGTGAAGATGGGATTGAGTGAAATTGCAGACTAGTAAAGATAAAGCAGTCACAAAGCTAATTGAATTAGTAAGGCTGAGTGGGTCGCAGGGAATCAGGGGTAAAACAGGGGCGCGGGGGTTCAGATACGGATATTGGACCCTAACTTAATTTATAACGAGGGATCTGTTCATTGTTCTCGATTAGTCTATCGGCCTAACCCGGCATGCTGAGTACAATTTTGATGGAACTTAGGATTGAGAGGGCTAGCCTATTCGGCAGTGGCCAAGAAGCTGATTAGCCTGGCATTAAGTTAGACCGGCATGACCTCAAAAAACGTTTTGTAGGGTGCGAGATCCAACCCTTTCTCTGCTTCTGCGCCAGTCATAATATATCAATAGGATTATATGTAGCACATGTAAGTCATGAATGGGGGAATTATAGAAATCAAGCATTGTTTTAAAAAAACATGATGCTGGCCTTTGGGTGTACTAATTGTTCTGTTAATTTGTTGTTCCATCTAACGTTAAGCAATCTAAAGCGGGGCTGAAACGTGCGTGCATAGGCAGTAGCTTGGCACAACCCTGTATAATGGGGCCTCCGGAACCTTGATGTGGGGATTCCTCCCACCGCGTATGCCCTCCGTTTTATTTTCTTTAATTTATACTACCGAAACCTTTATCTTTAACCTAGCTAGGTGATTTTAATTTTTTTTTTAAATCTTCCATCCATAGTCGAAAAAGAAAAAAAAAAAGAGGAAAAAGTAAAGATTAGATGATATCACATGGCGGGGCAATATGCACGTGCCAGCATGAATGGAAAAAAGTTACGAGTCAATGATCATAAAGACATTAAACACAGGTGAGCACATGTAGAAATGAGTGGGGATTCTGCATTGAGTGAACTGGTATGGCAAAAGTTTGCTTCCAATAAATGAAATAATTTGAAAACGTGTGCTAAGCATTGAAACAACTCATAATATCTATATAGGTGACGATTTTAGTTAATGTGTATATTTTACATGTCATGGGCCTCGAGGGACTGGTGCGGCTGGACAGGCTTATTGGCAGGACCTAAATAAACAGTTAGTAGTGAGCAGTAACTTTACGAACTATTTAGCAGTTAGATTGTTGCACAATATTTTGAACCAAAAACAGAATCATTCCCCAGACGGCCCCAAACTTAAAAACATATATATATTTATATATTTATACAAGGGACTCGTATGTGTGAAGATTATATCAAAATAATAGGATGGATCAAGACCACATGCAAAGGTCTCGGAAGGCTTCGAGGTCGCTAAGATTATTTAAAGAAAATGACGACCCGAGGCAACTTGTGCATATTGGAGGAGCAGGCGGCGGAAATGCAGGTGTCACGGGCGGCACGATGATGGCGAGTAGTGGAGGTCAAACTCCGAACGATATTACTTTGACTTTGCCATCAAAAAGGATAGAGGCGGGCGAGCCAGGCAAGAAATCGCCGACGACCACTACGGTAACAACAACCCTAGCGGCCCCACCGGCACGAAGTGCAACTGCATCAACACCCATAGATGCGACGCCGACGTCGCTGGGGAGCTTTAGGCTTGGAGTAAGTCGGACGCATAGTTGCAGTCCTCAAAAAACATTCGACCAGGCTGTAGAAGGACTCGAGATAGGATCTGCACCTGACAGGGATGACGATAGTGCTCAACATCTTTCTCACTCATTCCGCCGTTACGACAGGCCATCAAAGCTGAGTAGGGGCGATAAATACCAGGATAATAACGGCTACATCGACAGCGACGACTTCAACGGACAAGGCAAGGAGGATTCGAAGACTGGTCTTCCTTTAGAGCTGGTAGACGAGGTCTTGGAGGCTCCGCTTGAGCTCGATAAGTTGGCCAGTGGGCGAGATGAGTTGAAGCGCGTTAGAAGTGTAGTCTCGGAGCCTGTGTCGCCTCGTAAGCTATTGCCGTCTTCGGCCACGTATTTCCCTCATACGAAAGGGGAGCATGATAAGCATTTGGTTGACTCAAAAACTTTTAAAGGGCCACGGCACGGTTCAGATACACATATTAATACTCATGCTATTACTGTGACTCCTACGACCAATAATAATAATAATAACAATAACGACAACAGAGGGGACAGCGAAGCATTCCGTATAAGGTATGGATCACAAACTTTGAAATCAGAGCCAGTGCAAAGACTGACGCAACCTTCTAGCGAGAGATATGACGTTGCCGAGTTCGCGGATCATTACTACGATAAAAAAGTCGAGCATTTGGCCCCGTACAAGGACGAAGAACGGAATGGCACAGACACCATATCAGCCGATATTCGCGACGACAAGAAGGAAGTTAATATTCTGACTACAGCTGCTAACGTTCAGAGTGAGGAGGACTCTAAGGAGGATGAAAGCCCATCTGAGCGTAACACTGATTACCCGCTATCTGTTGAACTAACTCCATTTAAGCACAGAGTGGGTGGCCATACGGCAATCTTTCGATTTTCTCATCGGGCGGTGTGTAAAATCTTATTAAACAGGGAGAACCGATGGTACGAAACGATTGAACAAAGGCACGAGGAGCTACTCAAGTTTATGCCAAGGTACATTGGGGTCTTGAATGTCAGACATTCTTTACCTGTAGATATGGAAGGTAGTGATGCAAATGGGCATTCCGATGCCTATAGCAACAGGAACGGCAACTATCGAATGAGGTCCCGACATCGGTCCGTTAGCGAGGACGCCGAAAGAATGGAGCCCTTAAACAAGATCGCGATTAAAAAGAACCATGGCCCTAACCAGGATTCCGGATCAGACTATTTTGGAGGCTCCACATATAAATCCAGCGGCTCTAGCATAGCCAAGGACATTGTAAACGGAGGAGCTCGGCACCGACGAGGCTCTAATGAGTCACCGTCGTTGGCCGAAGTTGTGCTGGATGACAATATGCATATCATGCCGGATTCATTGCTACAAAGATATTCGGTAAGTCCCGGGGGAAGTTGTAGCGACCACAGCAGTACTAATTCTCCCAATTGCCGCGGATCGCAGGCGTCGTCGTTTCCAGGATCGTCGTCAGCGTATAATAATGGCTCGAGTAGTTCGTGGGGAACTACTACTGTGAACCGCAAGCTACGAGAATTGGTTCTACAAGAAGTTTTTGCTCCGAGACTGCATCCCACTCGGCCTGGAAGACCGCATCGGCACTCGATTTCTGCCGAACCGTCCGTTCCCATGGGTGGCAACCGGAGCTCTAACAATGGTTTTCAGCATGAGTCCATTTCTTTAGCGAATTCACCCAACTCCAGGTACCAAGGCTCGCATACTGTATGTGCGTCGCCCAATCTAACGCATACTAAGACTCGCTCGATTGGCTCGGGCATCAGCGGACTAACGCCTCTGGAAGAGGACTATGGGCAGGAAGAGGTGTTTGCAATGGAAGACGAATCTGGAAATCTCACTTCGCCTTCAACATTTAACAATGGTGCCACCAGGTCTCACAGCCGCAGCCACCAGAACCTCAAATCGCTCAATCACTTAAGTGATGCCGGCAATGGCGGTGGCGGCTTGATGATTTCATCGGCTGCCCGAAGAACGTCAATGGATAATCACTCGGACCGTCCTTATTTTGGAGTACGCAATTCAGCTCTTCCGCCGCGGATTTACACCAAGTCGGAGCGGTTTATTCTGTTAGAGGATCTTACACAGGGAATGAATAGACCATGTGTTATGGATCTAAAGATGGGAACACGCCAGTACGGAGTTGACGCCTCAGTTCAGAAACAAATCTCACAGGCTAAAAAATGCAAATCAACCACTAGTCAGAAACTTGGGGTACGTATTTGTGGCATGCAAGTATGGAATGTTGCCACGCATGAGTATTGGTACAAGGATAAGTACTTCGGCCGAAAGGTGAGGGCGGGTGACCAATTCCGCGGATGTCTTGCTCGATTTTTGTATGATGGTATTAGTGCTTGTTCTGTGGTGCAACATATCCCAAAGATAGTAGCGGATATCGATGAATTATATGACATCATCAGCAAGCTTAATGGCTATCGACTGTACGGGTCTTCCTTGTTATTAATGTACGATGGCGCACAAGGAGACAAAGTCGACAAGGAGAATAAACATGAAAAAGTATCGGCTTCGTCTTCTTCCATAATTTTAAAGATCATTGACTTTGCTCAATGCGTCGTTGGTGAAGATGCATATCGGAACGCTAGCGCACCTGTACAACATCCTGATGAGCCCGATAGAGGATTTTTACATGGATTGAAAAGTCTACGAGAATCATTTATCCAAATTTGGGAGAGTTTAACTGAACGTAAATATCAAGAAGAGGATAGCCTTATGGCGGACCTTTCGGCGAAACTTAACCATCCTATTGAAGAATTAGACCAATTCGATATTGGACGGTGGCCAGAAAACTTATCGTCAACAGCTTCAGTTGATGATAAATCAGACACAGACGTGTCTCTGTAACTATTATCTTATTCCTATTTAATTATTGTTTCTAATATTAATACTAATGCAATTATTACTGAGAAGTATTTAGTTTCGCTGTAAGAATATATGTATCGCATTGATTGACTTAGTTATAATCAGGAAGATGCAAGCGAAAGTACTGCTACACTCTCTACATGATGTGTTTGCGGGAAAAAATCGAACCCCCGAATACTGTCTATCTTGTAAATTGGTCGCTCGGGGTTAGCGTTTATCAGATATTCGATGTCACGAGCCTGACTGTGAACATTGCATGAGACGTAGACCAATTTCGCCGGCTTAAACGCCAACAATTGATCTAAAAATAGTTTATCACATCCTTTGCGAGGTGGATCAATAATGACGCTTGTCTGGGAGGGATCATGTGACACGTTCTCAAAAATCTTTTCAGCTTCTCCGACAATAAAACTGGCATTTTGCAGATTGTTGAGTTGTGCATTTTTGCGTGCATACTCCACACTGTCTTTTGATATCTCTACCCCTAAAACAGTCTCCACGGCATCACTACAGGTGATTCCAAAAAGTCCACTGCCGCAATAGGTGTCGACAAGGTATTTGGGAGGACCGCCTGTAGCCGGTAAAACAATGTTATCTCGGACATAGCTAGTCACGTCAGTCAGAATAGAGTTATTATTTTGGAAAAATGAGCCAGCAGGATACTGGAATTTGTACTGGCCAATTTGTTCAGTGATAATTTCTTTTGTGGAAGTTATGCATACACGTTTCGTAGAGTCAGCAGGATCAACGCTCTCCCGCAACAGCAAAGTAGCTCCGCGCTTGTAAGTGTCATATTTGGCGGCAACAGCCTGACGCTCGGATGTCAGAGTCTGATTTAGTACAGTTGTTGCGATAGAACATTCCTCAATATCCAACACCGAACGACGGCCTTTGACGCCAAAACCAATTGGCGGAGCTTCTTTCAAACCACCCTTGGGAACGTCGAAATGTGGAGTAATCTTAGTACGATAATTGTATTCTAGAGGAGAACCCACAGTGGACAGAATTTCCGGGACATGAGCCTGGATAGAAGGAGCGTAATGTTTGAATGCATTAACAATAACATCTCGTTTGATATCCAGTTGGGCAGAATAGGGAAGCATTTGGTAATTGCATCCTGAGCATTTGGCGAAATATCTGCACTTTACTAGACTGTCGTCTCGTTGTAGACTTGGAGTTATGACTTTGACTAGCTCAGACTCAAAATAGCGCTTGTATGTCTTGTATATTTTGGTCTCTACTGTTTCACCAACGAGCGCATAAGGAACTACGACGACACGGGGGCCGGTGCCATTGGCATTCGAGCTGTCGCTGTCATCATTAGTAGCACCTTCGGCGGTATCCAAGAGCCCTATTCCATCGCCAACAGAAGATAAAGCTTCTATCTTAATTTGAACAACTTTGTGATCTGGGCTGGGTTGATCTTTGGGACGCGCAAAGAATGCGTCCATATCGTTCCATGTCGACTGTTCAGGTATACCCTTAGCGCTAAGCAGAGCCTTAATATCTGTTAAGAGAATCCCCTCAGTAGAAATAGGGTCCACCTTTGGTTCCTTGAACTTTTTACGATGGACTCGTAGCTTTTTTGCCGGAACGACGGCCTCTTTTGGTGGTGGTGATATATCCGCTCTTTTCATGATTTGATGCAAGAACCTTAGCATTCGTTTCTTTTTTTTGAAAAATTTGGCCGCGCTGAGATTATTAAATTGGGAGCGACGACCACGAAAAAAAAAAAAAAAAAAAAAAAAAAAAAAAAAAAAAAAAAAAAAAAAAAAAA
>JAKTVX010000070.1:0-61333 GCA_030581755.1 Crinitomyces ghanaensis
TCATTTATTTAAGTCTTATATCATATATAGATTAAAGAAAGACTGGTGGTAGTCTGATATTTGCCTGATGCAGGCTGTTCTCTTAACTCGATTGTTGTTCTGTTCCTTTTCTCGATGGCGTAAGATTCCTTCAAGGACGTGGGGAAAACCATTTCACATTAACGCAGACAATCACATCTGCAAGCTTTACTGGATGATATAGCCACAGTTGATGGCGTTCTGTTTCACTCCATAGCAACTATATAATCCTTTACATTACAATCACTGGTATACCGTCCATGGGGCCAACAGGGCCTTCACATAACCACACAGGTTAGGGTAGGGTCCGGTTTTATTTCCGTTTTAAGAAACGCAAAGCAGGGTTAGGGCTGTCATATTTGTTATGGATATACAACAGCAAATTTTGATTTTCAACAGAAGCCCGCGTAGCGCAATGGTTAACGCGTCAGACTTCTAATCTGAAGATTGTGGGTTCGAGTCCCACCGTGGGTGCTTTCTTTTTTTTTTATCGTTTTATGATTGAATTAAATCTTCATCTCTCTAATTTTTTTTAAAAAAAACAAACATTAATTAATTAGTTACAAGTCATTACGAATCTTTTGATCTTGATTTGACATTAGAACAAAGGCTGCTGCACAAATCATTAATGCGAGAGTAGCTGCAGCCAAACTTATTCTACTCCCGCTGAATCGAAAAAAGCTTCTCTGTCGTCTCTTTTCGCCTGAACTTCGTGTCGTCCTCCTTGATCTTCTCCTTCTAGCTGCTGCTGCTGCTGCTTGTCGCGTTTGTCTTTTAACAGTTGCAGCTCTCGCATAGCTTTATTATATTGGCTTGTAAGATACTGAGATTCTGCCAAATGTCTCTTTTGTTCAAGTCGAAAGGAATCCCTTTCGGCAGTAAGAACATGGACTCTGTTGAGAAGCATCTTCACTAAAGGTCGCTTCGACGAGGACGTGGGTGATCCCGACAAATGCTTTTGATGATTCTCTTTATTGTCGTCCGCGGAATCCACATGATCTTCGTTCAGTGTTCCATTTTGGCTGTCATCGTTTTCCTTGTTGTCAAGCTCGCTAATGTCGTGAAATTCAGACGAAGCTTCCATCATTTCGATGTATTTGTGCATTTCGTTCGTTTTGTGCTGGAGTTCGGCGTATTGCTCTTCTTTAATGGCTAACTGATCCGCTAGCTCCTCTTTGGCCTGTCGGTACTCCTGGATAGACTCTTGTAAAGAAGCAATCGTTTTCTCATAATCTGCCAAAACCTTCTCTACAGCCTCTTGGAATGCCAACGAGCGCAACATTCGATCTTTGTAATCCAACGGTGATGGGGAATCAACGAGAGTACCGCGGCCATCTACTGGAAAATCTCGAACTCCCGCAACGCTGTTGCGTCCGCTAGAGCCTCCGTTTTCGTAGCTATTGAGATTGCCATTCTTGCCGTTGTTGCCGCCTCCGGAGGCTGTGCTGTTTCCGGCTCTGGTCTTCCAGTATTGTAGCTCTTGTTGCAGTTGGGATATAGTAGATAGAAGGTCGTCTTTACTCTGGGACCTCTGGATCTCTGGAGTGGCCTGAATGGCTCGGGCCCTTTGCGCATAAGTAAGAGTGTTTAGCGTCTCGGACACGTAGATTCCTTCGTTTGTCACACAGGATATGAGGTAAGTGACTGCTTTGCCGCCTAACGAATCCTGAAGGATTCTAGTGAGTTTTGAGTCTCTGTAGGACACGTGAGTGGTATTGGCTCTGGACAGCTGAGATATTACTTTGCCTAGGGCTGTTAGTCCTGAATTGATTGAAATGCCTTCTTTGACCCCTTTCCCATCATGCTGATGAGCGAGCTGGGAATTTTTTAGCCGCTCAGACCCGGCTAGATCGACGAAGTTAAGTTTTGAAGTTAGCGTAGTCAGTATTCCGGTTTCGTGGTGTATTTCTTTTTGCGTCAAGTGGACAGTAAATATAGCATGAGATCTTGAAGACTGCGAGTTAATGGCTGTCGAATTCGTCTGTCGTTTATTTGATCCTTTGTGCAGCAACTGAATCAACTGGTGCTCGTTTTCAACGATTGACTGACAAAGCCCTTGAATGTAAATGGACCCTCGTACGTCTTCGCGAATAGTTAGATTTTTGTTGCTGCCACTATTGTTATTGTTATTATTATTACTACCGTTCTCCTTTACCTCTTCGTCAGCGAGTAGATCATGCAGTTGCTCGTTGTAAATCTCCAGGTAGCTTACTGATACAATTGGTTTGTTAGTTGGGACGAGTGGAGTTGCCGATGATGATGATGACGACGACGACGACGAACGCGTTGCTGGGATTGACGGTGAGGGCGACCGGGAGTGCGAAGAACTAGCATTAGCGTCTGAGCCGGCAGACATTGAATCAATCTCTGAAAACAAGTGTCTGGCTGCCCTCTGAATGACGCCTAAGGACTCCTCGTCTGTTGGCGCCGCCGTACCCATAGTGTAGCTCTTGCCTGAGCCTGACTGGCCATATGCCATAACCGACACGTTGTATCCCTGAAGCAGCTCTGGCACACACGGGTCAAGATAGCTGTACACGTCGACTTGGCTAGTATCCGCCGGCAGAACTCGGTCGAATATGAATTTCTTCCGGTTGTTTGCGTGACCAATGACCGTAATCGACGTTTCCGTCGTCTGATCAATTACCGTTAGTTCATCGCCGCTGTTGTTAGTATTATTACGATTCAGATCTGGCTTGACTCTGACTGCGACGTTGACGGCCACGTGATCAGATCTTGATGGAGAAGAGAAAGAAGATGATGATGAAGATGAAAACGAAAAAGTCGACGAGGACGCAAAAGAGGATATAGATCCTGACGATGGAGATCCCAAAGATGACATGGATCCCATGACACTGCCACTTCTGCTTCGCGTATGAGTTCCATGACGAGCCAACCCTAATTGACTAGGAGAATTGTATCGACCCATTGAAGAAAAAGAAGAAGATGAATTAGGAGTTGGCGATGGAGGTATAGACGCTATTCCAAAACTGTTGCCGGCGCCAGCAGGAGTGCTTTGACGTCGACTATGGCGCATGTTTTTGGCTGCTAACCAGATATGGTTTTTGTTTATTTATCTTTAGCCAGGGGGAGAATAAAGTTCTTGAGATATGCCGGATCATAATCGACGAGGAAGAAGACAAGAAAAAAAAGAAGAACAAAAGCAAAAGAAAAAAGAAAAAAAAAAAAAAAAAACGAAGATGAGATAAAACAGAGGGAAAAAAGAACAAGAATAATAGTAAGAAATGTTCATAAATTTTCATTATAGGTTAGTAAATCAGTAATTCACTAAGTATGCAATATTTCACGCCTTACTTAGCTCAATATCCAGTCCAGAATTCTTCTCACTGGGTGACGTAGGTATGCTAAATGTAATTGCAGGTCCAGGATTCGGAGGCGGCGCTTGTATTGAATCTAAATGGGTATTGGCAGCCACAGACCCAATACCAGTGGCGCCGCTATTTGTCACTATAGCCGCCGCTGCGCTAGGAGGACTCGAATTCAGAGGAGCACTAGTAGTCAGCGCGGTGGGAAAATCTCCCTCCTTATATCTCGCAACATTAGCCATATTCAGAGAATACAAAGAAACATGGCTGGAGTTGTAAGACAGGAACGGCGGGCTCGGACTCCAGTGCTTCCGGTGAACAGCGTTGGTGGTGTTGGATAACGCCTCTGCAAGAGAATTGCGCAGCAATGCATTCTGCTGAATGGGGATATCTGACTTTCGTCGAAAGTGATGTAATGTTCTAGTCTGTGAAGGGGAAATATAAGAAGAAGAATGATGGAAATGATGAGAATGATGATGGTAACTATGCTGTTGAGAATCTAGTATCGTCAAAGGTCTTTGGATCAGCCTTGTCCGTAGCGTGTGTATAGCCCTGTCCAAGCACAGTTCGACAGCGCAGTGATTTCTAATCAACGCAATATTAGTCCACGTCGCCGAAGCCGCGCGGATCTTGGTGGCTTCGATGTACTCTTTAGTTGGGTTCTTAAACAGTTGCGCAACTTCTGACCACTTGATCTGCGGCAGGATCGTAATGTCTCCGGAATACTGCTGCTCCAGCACGGACCGAACCTTGGACGCCGTGTTCTTGAGGATTCCTAGTTCGGAAACAAGCAGGCAGTAATGAGACAGCTCGTCGTTGATAAAATTGTGGGTCTGCGACCAGAGGTCCGACCATCTCGCAATGCGCATGCGCTCCTCGAAATGCAGCGTGGACGTCGAGAAAAATTCCGACAGTTTAAGGAACGGCGCAACGTGCGGATTGACCTGGCACGCGATAAAATGGTTAACGTTAAACATCTCTGACAGTCTCGCCATGGGCAGGTCGTTGTCAACGCTGCCGTCGATGAACGTAGAAGGCGCCCAGCTGTAGTGCTCGCCGGTCTTGGGATGCTTTGCCAGAATGTCATACGACGCGAACACAAATGGCACAGAGCACGAGGCGCACACTGCTGACCAGATCAGGACGTTGGGCGCCGTAAGGTAGTTCAGCAGCTTGGGCATCTCGTGGATGCTCGACGGCGACACTGTCACGTTGAGCACTCTTCGCGTTCTATAGTAGGCCTCCTGGAACGTCAGGTCGCCCAGCAGCTGCCGCATAGTCGTCGACAAGTACTTGTTGTCGAGCCACGTGCCGTACTTGAGGAACCTCGTGATGCGGACTAGCGTGCTTTCCTCTTTGCCGGTCTCCTCAAAGATGTCAAACTCCCGCTGCGTGATCTCCAGCAGATCCTGAAGCTCCGAGTCTAAGTGAATGCACAGTATGCTGGCAAAAATAGACCCGGCGGAAGACCCGGATATGATTCTCGGCAACAGGTCCGCGTTCAGCAGCTCGTACAGCACGCCAATATGCAGCGCGCCAAACGTGCTTCCACCTGACAGCACCAACGCCGTGCGGCCGTATGCTTTGCGCGTCTGAATAAGCGTAGCAAGGAGACGGGCATCGGATATCTTGGTGGGGTCCGGACCCTTGGTGCTCGCTTCCTTGGCGATGATATCTGATATATCATTTTCTGCCTCGCCTCCTACTCCTACTCCTCTTCCGGACGATCCGCTCTCTCCGCACTCCATCAGCGTCTCTAGACTAAGCTCGCATTCATTGATGTAGTCCTCAATCAGCTGCTTGGTGCCCGTGAACGAGTGCAGATACAATTTCGGCGATCCCATGTTGCCTAAATTCCGCTGCAGCGTTGTTCGTATCAGCAGAAGCAGTCGCTCCATGTCTCCCGAGATACGAGCTTCCCGCAGTTGCTCTAGTCTATACCGAACCAGTTCGTAGTCGTACAGATCACTCTCATCGGCGGCCTTCCATTTATCGTTGCCAATTAGCGAGTCCAAGTCTCTGCTGCAGTCTAGCCATTCCTCGTACGATCTGGCGTTTTTCCGAGTCTCTAATAAACTGTCTATTGCTATGCGACGTTCGGCCTCACTACTGTCGTACACTCCGATACTCTCAAGAACTGCCAAGCCAAAATGTTTAAGACTTGGAATGATCATGATGACGATGTCGATGATGACCTTGCTGTTGTTGTTGTTGTTGTTGTTTTTCTTTTTTTTTTGTCTCGCTTTCACTTTGTTCGTCTATTTGATTCTTTCTTTTTTAACTTTCACGTGTGTTTTCTTTCTCTCTTGAGGATTTTACTTTTTGAACATTCGCCTAACACGCTCAAAACTAACCCGATGTGGCGGATGGCGGGGTAAACTTGGCCCATCTCAGTGTTAACTCTGTAAAGTGACTACCTACACATCACGTGACGCCGGTCAAACTATATACAATGCGGGTTAACCAATCAGCTAGCACATGTTAACTATTATTTGTAGTTTATCTAGTGACGTGATTATTCTTTTTCTGGAAAAGAGAGAGGTCTGCATTCCATATGGTCATTCAACATAAAAAGAATTTGATGTTCATATATGTCGTCGTGCGCGAAATGGAATCAGCTATCCATTACGTAATCAGGCTCCTTTTTTGAAGCATTTCGCGTTCATGCCATTACACTGGGGCCAGCGGCCGCCGCCAATGGGGTCTCTTCTTTAGTCCCATTGTCCGCAAATATGTAAAAGCTTTTGGTGCTGATTATTTAATTTGCTTATGTTTCCTGCTCCAGGAACTAGGCTACATCCCTAGCGCCGGCCGCGAAGCTACAGACGAAAGAAGCAATAATGCCCGTATTTTTCAAAAACAACGCATCTTTTATTTTCCTTCTTACAACAATTCTGGAATGTAGTTGTCGGATAGACATTTTGCTTACGACGTTATAATAAACGAAAATTCTCTTACTTTCTTGAAAAGAAAAAGAAAATGACCCCGCGTGCGTTTCGATGCTGACAAATTAGAATTTCGCACTTCAACCTTAACCTGGGGAGTCTCCCCGACTGTCTCCGTGAGAGCGGCATTTGACCGGCCCTGGTTCGTTTCATTTCCATCACACTATCGACAATGTCGGCCCCTGGCAACCCACTATGGCATGAAAAATATCCAGCTCCACGTCACGCTCCACCGAACGCTGTTGACAAGAGCGTCGTCGCCCAGGCAATCAAGAACAACACCAACGATTACATTATTCTTGATGTGCGCAGAGACGATTTCAAAGGTGGAAAGATTAAAGGCGCTTTGAACATCCCAGCCCAGGCTATCTACAACTCCATCGGAGATTTGTATAAACTGGCCCAAGACAGTCATAAGAAGAACATCTTTGTTCACTGCGGCTCGTCCAAAGGCAGAGCGTCCCGGGTATGTGGATGGTTGGAAGACGAGGCTGAGGACAAGAAGGGAGATGTCACATGTGCAATCATTGAAGGAGGCATCAAGGCATGGGCTGCAGGCGGCAAAGAGTATACCGACTTGATGGATGAGTATGACCCATCTGCGTTTGAATGAATCCTACGTCCACGGGAGGGATGGCTGAACTTGTAAAAATATATTTCCATGATGTAAGCATTGTTGTTAATGGGGTTCTGTTTACAAAAGTCTTGCCCTTCATGTCATTGCGTTGGAGTAGTTGGCATCTGCTGGCCCCCTAGATCCCATTCTCTGCGAATTTATAAAATGCTCTTCATGCCGATGATTTGCTTGCCTGCTTGCAGTTGGTGTCCTTTGGGCTGTATGTCTTTTTCTCTTTCTTTCTTTTTTCTCTTTCTGGCATAATCCGCCCATTACAGCAGCAGACGCGCTGCGCCCTAACCCACGCATCCTGGGTATATATACAGCAATGGCTCTCCAGTGATAAAGTTTTTTTTTTTCTTTTCTTTCTTCATCCGCAGAAGTTCTTTATCTTCGTATATGGTTCTTGCCTTTTACCAGAGCCATCCGGGTATCGACTTTAATAATGCGGTTTTGTTTATTTTTTGGACTCTTTTTCTTGTCGCTAGTCGACTTGCTTTGTGGATTTAAACGGAGTCGTTGAATCTATGAAACTGGTTTGAGACAAGCGAGGGGATGGGATGAATTGATAGGGAAAAGAAAAAAAAATGCTATTTATTAGATCTTCTAGTTGTTTCTTTTAGCATGAGTTTTTGAAATGCATTGAGTGGTTTGCTCTTGTTGTCTTTTGCAGTGCTTTGTTTCGTAATTTTGCTCGCTGATGTGTCTGCAAAAAGTGCAGTAGCTGGTCGTTTAGGTTTGTTAGTAGTAGCAGTGGTAGTCGTATTGGTAGTAGTAGTAGTAGCGTTAGTAATAGAGGACGGTTTATTGAGGCTTAGAGACAATGGAGTGGACAATGATGTATCGGGAAATTCGCTTTCAGGTACTGCTGCATCAGTCGTCGTTGTCGTGCTTCTGTCTGTTTGTTCCTGATTACCAGCGGCCCTTCCTCTCAGCTCCTGCTTAGCGCTGTCTATCTGCCTTTCCATCAGCCTCATTTCAATTTCGCTGTCCGGTTTCTTTTCTCTGGTGGCGCCCGCAGTCTCTTGCCTCGATCTATCAATCCACGCCACACACAGCCCCTCCTTCTCAGACTCGGTGACTTTGCATATTCCCTCTCGTCCTAGATACTTTACAAACTGTGATAAAGTTACCCATCTCGTCGCGTTCATGTGGATGTGACTTTTCTTCTGGATGTACTCCTGGTAGAATCTGTTTGCATTAATAGGCTTGTCTCCGTGGCTTGTTCTAAGTAGGTTCAAGAAATCGTTCTTAAACTGTTCCGAATATTTGTTAATGTTCTTCTGTGCGTTCTCGCTGACGTGCAGCATGTTCCGTAGATGCGACTCAGACTGGGTGTGGCACTTGAACCCGTTCTCGTCTCTGCACTGTTTTTCGCAGACTTGGCAGTACCATCGCAGTCGCTGGAGACCCTTTGCTTTCATCTGGTTCGCCACGTATTTGGGCGTACCGAATTCTGCTCTTCCCATTTTGTTTTGTTTTTTTTTGGTTTAGACGGAAGTTGGAGAAGCTGAAACTTTACTTTGCATATGCACCCTATCTAACTGGTATAGTGTGGCCGAGGCGGCGGAAGAAAACAAGGGAAAAAAAAAAAAAAAAAAAAAAAAAAGAAAGGCGAGACTATAAAAAGCAGCACGAATGTATAATAAATAAAACGAATTATAAATTAAGGATCATAGACATACGTGAATAGGGTCCCCTATGCGATATACTCGGCGAACTCCGAGAACTGATCATCTGCTGCCAGTCTGGCCAGGTCTTCATCGCGCAAACAAACGGCAACAGAGATTTCGCCATCTGGCGACCTGGGCATAAAGTATATCAATCCTTCAACGGGGTCAAATTGTGGTCTTCGAACGATTTCAGGACTACCCAATCCAAGATTGAAATCAAGATTGTAGCACTTGTCTGCTTTCGCCCATGAGCTTATCATGAGATCTTTTGTGCGGTCAATCTTGGCAGTGACATTGAGTGCGCTTTTGTCTGGAGCACGACTTATAGCTGTTGCGAGAACACGAGTGGCGCGAGCCAACTTCGAGGTTTTGGGATCTACCGCAGACCGAAGGTCTAATGCAATGTCGCCCAGCGGAGCATCGACCAAACTTCCGATACTGCGTGTATGGTACGTCATGTTCTGTATCAGTCCTAGATAGGAGCCAGGAAGACCCATAAACCTTCGCGCATCAACGGCTCGCGCCAGTGTAACTTCAGCTGTGCGGCCTAGCCTGTCTAGCCGAACGCGCAAAACCGACTGCCATATGAACGCACTAAGTGCATCATCAGTCGAAACATACCCGGAACAGATAGACTTCACAGCACTTGATTTCAAAGCGGCTAAAGCATCTGCGCTAAAGGAAAAGTATGCCCAGGAACACTTAGCTGGCGAAGCCGTGTAGTCGACAGAGGCGGGGGGTTTAGTAGCACTGGCATCATCTTGACCGCTAGTGGTCGGTTGGCTGACAACGATCTGGTGAGCGAGCTCTCGCGACACCTCTTCGAACGACTCGTCGAGAAGGGGAACGGGCTTCCAGCGATCAGGGCTTGCGGATGCAAGCTCTTCATCTGTGAATGGCTCACTGGAATCATCCGTATTATGACATGCCTTTGATAACAAGGACATGATTTCTACTTGGCCAGCTATGTCGGTTACATTGTGCTGGGAGACGAAGGTAAGCAGCAGTCCTCCTCTGACAAAATTGGCTTGCACCGCGAAGACAACTGGCGGATCTGATGGAGAATGCGCCATTGACAATGTTTTATTAGAAGCTATGGCGTCTTCATGCAGCATTGCGAAGGGAAATTTGGCCTTCCGTAGCTGTTCCATCGTCGGCATTGAAGGGTCATTAGTATAGTCCTTGACTACAAGCGTTGGAGTTTTTTCGAATGGAACAATTTTGACAATGCGCGAGCCACCATTTTCTTTTCCGTTTTCGGTCGATTCATCCACCAGCAGCATTTGGCCAGCTATCCATGGAAAACTCTGTGAGAGCCGCTCGAGGCCCTTTTGTAGCGTGTCAATGATAATCGACTGCTGCCGCGCAGCAGAACTGTGGGAACCACTGCTATCTGGCATAGGATAGCAAAGGCATAATTGAGTGTATAGTCTCATAAGCCCTGGCAATTGGCCGAAAACATTAAGGGCATATTCAGTCATGTAGTGGACGCCGTGGTTTGTTCTTTGGGACGGCCGGTGCAGTGGCGAGGCTTTTCAATGCCCCCTGAATTTCCCAATTTAGAACTCATGGCACGGTGATGCATATATCGACAACACAATGTAAGCGAGTCGTGGTCTGTGAGCTACGGTAAAATAAAGCGGAAAGTTGACCAAAATGGCGCTTTTCTTTAAGGCCTTTTTTTTAATCGACTCTATGTGCCCATCAATAATAATGAGCGCAAAGAGGCTGCTATGTATAGTCATAAATGGGCGCCGGCCGGGTTTCGAAGTGTGAGACTAGCCGGAGAAAAGTTGTAGAGAAAACGAAAAAACCTGGAAGGGAATAGTTATTAGCCTATGGGGTCACAATTTATGCCTTGCCGTATAGAGCTCAAGAAGACCTGGGCCTGCGCAAGGCCGGTCAACGCAGCAGGACGAACCAGATACCCAAATAAAAAACAAGAAAGAAAAAAGAAAAAAAAAGTAATAAACGAATAAAAATAAAGCATATTACCGAGCGATTCTCGCATGAGAAAACTATCAAGACCTGTCATACATGACGAGGCAGAGTTGACATGCTTCAGCTCGAACAGCTCGCAATATGTCATCCCGCCAGCATTAGTCGAAGAATCCCAATAGTGGATAGGATCCCTGAAACACAATATGCCTGCCATGCTGAGACAATATGGCCAAAGCAAAGATTCGATCAAGAGCGACAATTTGTGGGTAGGTGTACTAAGAAATACACATTATGGCAATGATATAGTCAAAACAATATGATTTAGGATAATATACAACGGGGGAAGACCAGGTGAAGCTAGTGGTGAAGCTACAGGTAGCTCTCTACTGAGAGCAAGCCTGATTTCAGCAAGATCCATGCACCACATAGATTCAAAAGTCGTCTCGGATGGAATGAATCTATGCAACGATTAGCGTGAAGACACATTGCACCCTTTGCAAACAATGAGAAAAAACTGTCTCTAAAAACGCCTAAAACCGATGCCCGACCATGTGGCCGGTCCAAATCAATCGTCCTTACAACCGCAAATCTCAGTCTTGCGGTCGTACCATTTGGATTTAATAAACTTCAACACATGCACAAAGGCGAGAAGAACAGGAACTTCGACAAGCGGTCCGATAGTCGCAGCCATGGCTTCCTTACTTGTCTCCCCATAGACGCTTGCAGCCACAGCGATTGCCAGCTCGAAATTGTTCGACGCGGCCGTAAAGGACTGGACAGCGGTTAATTTGTAAGGTATACACATGTAGTAGCAGAGCGCTAACACTGAAAAGAACATCAGAACAAAGTACGCCAATAGAGGCACAATAACTCTGAGTACTGTCTTGATATTGGTGACAATCTCGTGACCCTGGCTGGCAAACATGATGATAATCACAAACAGGAGCGCTATCAGTGAAGTAGGAGCTATAACGGGGATAAACTTCCTTTCGTAGAAAGTCGGGGCGATGGTGTGTAGAACGAATCTAGTGAGGACAGCAGCCGCAAGGGGAATGCCCAAGAACACTAGAACACTTTGTACAACGGGCCACATGTTTATGCCCATGTGGGTCCCTTTCGAAAAGATCACGACCAGCAGGTAGGAAAGCGGGCCGTAGAGGGCGACTTGTAGAATTGAGTTGAAGGCCACAATGATTGCGCAGAACTCTTCGTCTCCACCGGCCAGTCTGTTCCAGACAAGTACCATGGCGATACATCGAGCGGTTCCAACGAGGATGAGTCCGCTGCGGTATTCGACGAGGTCAGGTAGCGTAGCCCATCCGAGGGCGACCATTATCAAGGGTGCGACGATCCAATTCACGGCCATTGAGAAGGCGATTTGTTTCCAAATTTGGCGGTTGTTGAGTATCTTGTGAAGGATTTCGTATCTGACCTTGCATAGGATTGGGTACATCATCCATATGAGACCGACGGCCATAGGAATGCTGACGTCTGCGAATTTCGAAGAGCCAAGCTTATCTTTGACGCCTGGAACATAGTAGCCAATGAGGACTCCTGCCAACATGCATAGGAAGATCCATAGAGTCAGAAATCTGTCAATGAATCCTAGCCTCTCCATTTTTTTATTTTATATGTTAGGCAGAGAGGGGTATTTTTTTTTTGCTCGTCTCCCCGAGTCTTATAAGAGTGGCCCATTTTAAAGTTGTGACCGAAAAAAAAAAATTCTTTCATCTGGAGGTATTCGTTACCACGTGCTAATGGATACATTAGTCATCATTTCCTCGAAAACATAAGACTGACTAATTTGGATTAAAATGATAAAAACTGCTTGAACTTGGGCGAACTAGCACTTTCCTGACGGCCGCTGCATGAGCAGCTTTCGCTAGACTGGCGAAACTGTGTAGCTCTTGTGTGGTAAACTGGTTGTTGTCATGACGACTGTGTCAAAGGGCCGCCATTCGCTGTTCTGTAAAAGTTATACTACAATGACTAGTTAGTGATATGTTTTGTTTATCTTTCAAGGCTTCCTTTTGTAGCCCAGCAAGTTGTCTTTTGTTTACATAGAACCTTATCAGCCTCACCCCAAAGTTTCAATTTTTTTTTTCATTTTTTTAAAAAAAGGTTCACTGGCAGGAGGAATGAATGAGGTGTAACACCACATAGTCCCCTGACAACCTTAGTAGATGCCATGGCATCAACGTCGGCGATATTTTTCCTAGATGCTAAAGGGCAGCCATTGCTATGGAGGAATTACCGTGGAGACGTTCCAATTTCTGCTATTGACAAATTTCCTTCGTTAATAGCCAACAACAGCAGCAGCTACAATCAGCCGCCGTGTGTCAGTCACAATGGAGTCAACTACATGTTTATCAACTACAACAACATCTACCTTGTTGCGATAAGCAAGCGAAATTCAGACGCGCTAACTACGCTGTTGTTTCTGCACCGCGTTGTCGACGTGCTGAAGGACTACTTCCAGGAATTGGCGGAGGAGAGTATTCGGGACAATTTTGTCATCATATACGAGCTGCTGGACGAGATGATGGACTTTGGGCATCCGCAGATCAGCGATTCGAAAATCCTGCAGGAGTACATTACGCAGGAAAGCCATCAGCTGGATCCACGGAGCTCGAATGTTGTTACGAACCCGGTGTCGTGGAGGCCAAGCGGGATATTCTACAAGAAGAACGAGCTGTTCTTAGACGTGGTAGAGTCAGTAAATCTCGTGGTCAACCATGATGGCACGATTGTGAGGAGCCAGGTTCTGGGACAAATCAAGGTGAATGCGTTTTTGTCGGGGATGCCGGTTCTGAAGCTGGGACTCAATGACGGGGCGCGTTACAGTGTGAACGGGAATGGCGGCAGCGGGAACGGGACGAGTAGTACGGGCGGCGGCGCCAGTGCTAGTAATGATGGCAGTTCAGACACGCCTAAGAAACGAAACACAAGAACATCTAACAACAGCAACAACAACAACAACAACAACAACAGCAACCGCGAACACACTAACCGGCTCAACAACCGAATCAAGAGGAACGTGTACTTAGAGGACGTTAAGTTCCACCAGTGCGTGGAGCTTGAGCAATTCGACAAAGACCGTACTATCCAGTTTATCCCGCCGGATGGGAAATTTGAGTTGATGAGCTATAGACTGAACGACGAAGCACTAACTAATACCAAGACATTCCGGCCGTTGTTCCTGGTGGATGCCAAGGTCGACATCAAGTCGCACAGCCGCGTGCTGATATCGGTGACGGCCAAGTCGCAGTTCCGAAAGCGACTAGTCGCCAATAAGGTGGAGATCCACATTCCAGTGCCGCGGGATGCCGACACGCCGAGGTTTCGCACAGGACACGGAACGGTTGTGTATGCACCTGAGCACAACAACATTGTGTGGAAGCTCAAGGAGTTTAGCGGCGGTAAGGAGTACGTGATGAATGCGGAGCTGCAGTTGTCGTCGATTGATGAAGACGAAGAAGAGACAGGGGGCGACGGCGGGCGAGAGAACTACTCAGGGTATCGGGAGTCAGGAGTCAACGCGATGAAGAATCGACCAATCCAAGTGAAATTCGAGATACCATATCTGGCAGTGTCGGGGCTACAGGTGCGGTACCTGAAAGTCAGCGAGCCAATTCTGAAGTATCAGAGCTTGCCGTGGGTGAGATATCTAACACAAAGTGGAGATGAGTATGCGATTAGAATGTAATAGTGGTCGGACCTAACTGAGTATCTTAGACAATGCATTATTATTATTATTATTAACATACATGCTTGCTGTTATTATTTGTAGTACTATTTACACACTGTCGTTTTTCAGCTGGTGGATCAGCTTTTCTTTCTCAGACACTAGCTTTTGCTGTTCAATGACTTTTTCTTCATAGTTCTCCCACAAGCGGATCTCGCTTTCGGTGATTGCCTCACGCGCCTCTTCATTGACAGTCTCTCTAAAGTGGCTAATTGCCTTAATCCACTGTTTCTGGATTCTGGTGCAGCCGACTGCGAGGCCCAGACCGACTAGCGAACCCATTGCATACAGAGAATAGCCGTAGAAGTAAGTTCCCAAGAGAGGAATAAATAGAAAAGGTAGCTGAACGAAGAACAGGTTCTTTGTCAGAATTGACAGCGCCTGGTTATGCAGGTCGACGGCAGGGCCGCTAAGCAGGGACTCCTGGCTTGAAACAATGGGGCAACCGCCGGCAGCTGGAGTGTCGTCACCAGCCACTACAGTGGAAGCGCCGTAGTCCTGTTCAGCCTGAATGTCTATTCTTCCCATGTAGTATAAATAGGAATTTTTGGCCTTTGGAAGGAACCAGCCAGACACTTGTTTGCAGACTATGTCGTAAACGTCATCGACGCAGTAGTATAACTTCCACCAGGCCAGGTCCTTATCCAGCTGGTCAAAGCCGTTGCTGACATCGGTCTGCAGCTCGCGATGAGCGTTCTGCGACCACTTCTGTCGAGCGACTTGGATTTCTTTAGCACCGTGCTGCACTTTGTCAGCGAGGTCAGGACTGGGCAGCAGCGACTGGCAGGTGCGGACGACCGACTGCAGCAGGCCAGTGGTGAGAGACTTTTTCGACTGGAACAGGATGCGCTCGACTTGGCCAATGTTGCGTTCCCACTTGTCGACACACTCGCCAGCTCTAGCACGAGAGTCACGCAGCTCAAGGCCAGCGTCTAGAGCTCTAGAGGAATTGGACTCGACGACGGCAGGCAGGAGCGGAGGGGAAGGTGGACGAGAGGAGGAGGAGGAGGAAAAGGAGGAAGGAGATGGCGAGGAAGGAGTTGGGGGAGCAGCCAGGCCAGAATCGGCAGCGCCCAGATCGGTGACGCTTCTATCAATTACCAAGACATGGGGGAAGTCTGTATTGGGGATGGCTTCACCTTCAGCTTTGGCTACATATATATGCAGGTAGCAGGACTTTAAGTGGTCCCATGAGTCGGCAATAGAGTTTGCTTCTAGGAATTCTATTTGGTCAGGGTCGACAGCGGTGGGGACTCTGAAGGGGATAGGGTATTCTACTAGCGAGTTGTATGTTCCAACAAAGTCGAAGGTCGGGCTGTATCTGACGAGTATGTCTTTTGAGACGAGTCGGTGTTGGAAGATTTTAAACCATTGCTGGTCAGCGGCCAATGGATCCAGCAGGATAGAGTCTAGGACGGTAGTGATATCTTCACGTCTGCATCCTAGAGGGATGATTGCAATTCTGGAGCGGTGCAGCGGTAGAGCATTAGCGGAGGCGGCAGCCGTGGTGGTGGTGGTGGTGGTGGCAGCAACATCAGCACCACCAGTGCTAGTACTTGCGCTAGCAGTACTAGACCTTAGCAGAGTGTCAATGCGATCATGCAGGCCAGCCTTGTCAGGGAAAATTTGCTTAATTCGTTCTAGCGTCTGAGTGTGAATTGGACGTCGCCGAGATGGGTGGTGCAGTGGTCGAAGCGACTTGTAGGACGACAGAGCAGCGCGCACAAGGAAGGGACGACTACTGTTCATGACGCGCGCGGCGGCTCTTGCGAGGCCGCGGCGGGATCCGCCTTTACGCTAGAAACACACAATACCCTAACTTTAGACGGAGGCGGGCGAGAGAGAGAGAGAGAAACGAAACGGGGTATGGCGCCGGGAGCCGGAGATAAGTAAAACGCCATGGTTAGCTTGTCTGTCATGCGCGCGGGCGAAGAAAAAAAACAACAAAAAAACAAAAAAACGAACCAAACTGGATCTAGGAGTTTTTGCTTGTCTCGTTTGTTTCAATTGACAAGCTAGCTGTTTGCAGATAAACCGTTAGCCGGGGGAGTGTGGATGTGGATGCTGCAGTGCCGTTAAGCGGCGGGACCCGCAGTAGATTTGAGGACATGATTTTAGTTTTATTATTAGAAAAGACGAATTGAGAAACCGGTTGGGATCGGCTAAAGTTAGAGACTGTATTAGAGTTGTTAGACCTTCCTAAAAGATGGCCGCCTAGCGGTTGAAGGTTGTTGATGCGGGAGCAGCATCTGCAATGGAAACTACAGCGGGCCATCAGATGGGAAAACAGGAGGCAAGCAAAGTAACGATTAGGAAACGAATAATAAATGACTATAGAAATAGATACGGAAAAGAAAAAAAAACAAAAACAAAAAAAGAAAACAAACAAAAAACCAAACAAAAAATTGAACTCCCAGTAATAATCATCTGCCAAAAACAATTGACGTCATTTACATTTGGATTTAGCATATTAAACTAAATTAGAGGGAATTTTTTGGCACTAAGCTCCATTAGGGCAATCGCTGCCGCCCATTAACCGATTGCTGAAACTTCCAAATGCAAGAGTAAATGCAAATTCAACACTAACCTAACTAAAAGCATCAAGGGTTTGAGGCGCACGTAGGAGGCAGGCTTTAATTTTTGGTTTATTTTATTTTTTTTCCTAGTTTCTCGAATATTTTTTTTTTTTTTCTTCTAGCCGTGTGTGGTGGTAGGATATTTTCTTTGTTTTTATTTTGTTCCGATTTTTCTCATTGGCTATATTTTTTTTTTCCGTGGACCCACACGCGCCGCCGTCAGACGTCGCCATATTGCTAAGAAAGATACAGATAGGGCGCGCTAGTGTTTTTTGTTTTGTGACCGGAATATTAACATATACAACTTTACCTGCATCCTCCCACCTATCCACCTACCCACCCAGATCACCACCACTAGTAATAAGAACAGCAGCTGGGAAGGGGACGACGTCAAGGTAGCACCCGTACGTAGGATTGACAACGACAGAGCGATATATTTGCGATCAGCAGAGTTGTCGTGGTTTAACCATTCATCTTATTATTATTGCATTATCTATCTATCTATCTATTATATATTTAACGTTTTAGTCATCTGATTGTCACAAGACGACGACGGTATCAGCGACATATTGCACTATATAGCGAGTTAGGACAAAGCAGAATCAGCAGGAAAGACAAGAGGTTTAGAGTACATCTGCTAGACGAAAGAAAGCAGGAAAAAGCATAAAAGGAAACAGAAAGATCATATGCAGATCATGAGTGTGCATTCTGAGACAAATGTGGTGGGGCCGAACCGGGCAGTGTCATCGTCGCCAGATTCTTTGTTAACGCCTTCATCGCCGGATGCGTCGCCGTGCGCGGAGGATAGTGGAGAATACTCATCGCGCAACAATGTTAACACACAATATGGCACGTTGCTTGATCACCCGCATCACCGGTATCATGAGTCTACGTCTTCGAGCGATCATGCTGAGGGCGGCGACGGTGAAGAAGAAGAAGAAGATCATGAGGAGGACGACCGGCAGTTGATGGATGACCAAGAAGGTTGTCAGCATCATGATCATCGTCGTCATCCTCATCATCATCATTCTTCTTCGCACGCACCTTCTCGTTGTAATTTCGCCTCCAATCATTTCACCCCCGGACTTCATCTTGCATCAGCTACTGCAGCGCCTACTAATACTAACGAATTCGATCAAACTACGCCCACGAACAGCGGACATGCCAATCCGATGATACAGGCTTCATCAGAGAAGAGCGGCGCGCCGATTGTCACGACGGCGACGAGCATTCGGCGCGGTGACTCGTCGTCTGCAGCAACGACTGCTGCAGCTCCTCCTGCCCGTCCGTCTGCAACTACTGCCCCGTCAGGCGGCACACCGGCCAGCGCTACTAGTGCCAAACAAGGTCCGATGGCAGGCACGATCAAGCAGCACAAGGAGAAGAAACTTCCGTACTCGATCCGGCTGTCGCCGTTTGTCGACCACAGCTCAAGCATGCCTGCGTTCTACGTCACGGTAGTCGAGCGCGAGGCAGACGCAAACACGGTCATCAAGGTCGGAAGATACGAGAACAAGAAAGATACAAACAACCCGGAGTGTCAGCCGCCGATTGTGTTCAAGTCGAAAGTTGTGTCGAGGTCGCACGCAGAGCTGAGAGTGGACGAGGTTGGACAGTGGTTTATTTGCGATATTGGGTCGTCGAGTGGAACGTTTGTGAACCACATGAGACTGTCGCCGGCGTCGGAGCCATCGGAGCCGATGCTGTTGAAGGACGGCGATGTCGTCCAGTTGGGAGTTGACTATCGGGGCGGATCAGAGGAAGTGTATAAATGCATTAAAGTGTATGTGGAAGTGAACCGGTCGTGGAGGAAACGGGCGAACCAGTTCAATGTGTCGACGATGAAGAAGCTGAGGAATTTGATGTTGGATAACAACAACAACAACAACACGAATACCGACAGCAACGATACGTCCAACAGCGCCGTTGGCGGTGGTGTGTCTGAATCTGGTCAGCCACTGCAAGAGTGCGCGATATGTCTACTACCACTAGCGCCGTGTCAAGCATTATTTATTAGTCCGTGTTCTCACGGGTGGCATTACAAGTGTATTCGGCCGATTGTCGTGAAGTCATACCCGCATTTTATGTGTCCAAACTGCCGGCGACCGTGTGATTTGGAAGCGGATATTGACATGGTTGATGAGGACGAAGAAGAAGAAGAAGAGGAGGAGGAAGAGCAAGAGGCAATTCGAGAGTATGAAACTGCGGCGGCGGCGACAAGTTAGCATGAGCAGCGGTAGTGGTAGATGACTCATGTAGTAGTAGCGGTAGTGGTTGATTGCATGCTATATGATGAAAATTTTTATTTTATTTATGGAACTGTACTGTGCAGGATTTGCAATAGAGTACAGAGTACGTATATTTACTAGTTTAAATAGAAAAGTTTAGCTTAATGTTTTTTACAGGTTGGTGGTTTTGTCAAGAATATATCTGACGACGATTCACAAGTTTAAACCCATCTTCGAATTAATTAGATTCAAATAAATAAAAAAATAATAATAAATACACAATCCCGTCACCAGAACCAACGCATGCTACTTTACACAACGTACTCGTACAAGTCTTGCAGTAGTTTTTGCAGTTTTTCCTTTGATTGGGGATTCTTCCAAACGCTATGAGGCCCATCAAGAATTTCCCAAGCCAAATTCTTGTCAGTTAATTTAGTCAATTGACGCTGTTTGTCACTCCATTCTTCATCTTTCCGAATTGATTTTGCAGACGACACAATCAATGTCGAAAGGTCAGAGCGAATGACTGAGTTGCTACTGATGATATCACTCTTGCTCAGGCCTCTTGCGGCAACTTGTTCTTGCAGTTTCGCTTTGTTATACCGACCCGAATGGGCACCAAAATAGGGGCCAGTTATTGGAGACAGCACTCCTTTGAGGAAGTATTTCAAACCTGTCCATGCAGACTCTTGTCGATAGAACAGATCCTCGTGAAGACTGTCAACAAGGAACAAGCTGTGGATATGGTCAGGATTGTGCGTAGTAAACAGTCGACCATACAAACCACCTATGCCATGGGCGACAACAATGAATTTGTCGCTGTCATCATCATCATCATCGCGGCGGCGGCTACTACTGTCCGCAATGACTTCAACTTCGCCGTCTTCATAGTGGGACGCTGCATCGACTAATGCCTTGGTCAAGGCTCCGGTCAGTGTCTCTGCTGCCTTTCCTACCGAGTACGGAGACGGCGCATTGTCCGACAGCCCAAGCCCGGGTCTGTCCCAATAGCACACCTGGGGAACCTTGTCCTGTCGATACATATCCAGCACCCAGGAAGCAGTGTCAACGGCAGAGTCCTCGCCTGCTTCAACTAGAACTGCGGGGCCCTTAGCGTTTTTCGCTCTCGGAGTGCAGTTGATGAATACGCGATATTTGCCGCTAACGCTGTCGACACCTATGTACTGGCCGCCATTTGGGTGATTGTTGGCAGCCCAAAAAATGTCAATCACCAGGCCAAGCGCAATTAGCAAAAGCAGCACAAAGACAAACGCTTTCCCGATAAACACCACAGTGATGTCGACCCACGATATGATGCGGCGGCCAAGGGTTCCATGAGAGACATGGCGCGGCCGGGCAAGAGGAGGACGGCCCAAGGTACGCGGCTGGTGGTGCGAGGCATCGCCCTCGCTGTCATCAGGAGGGTCGGCCAGAATTTCGCGCGGCACGACAACGGGGTCTGCGCCTTCAATGTCTTCCCAGTTGACGCCGTACTCTCTTACGACGTACTCGCATATGGGGATGATTCCTAGAAACACAAGGCCCAGAACCAAGGCGATGATGTTTGCAATGCCGGTGATGTGCCTGTGTCTTAGCTCTGGGCTTGAAAAGACAATGATGCAGCCAATGGCGTACACGCCAATGGTGGAGTAGCCAATAACCTTGTCAGTCTTGGTAATGCTTCTCGACATGACGGTGACGTCACTGGGAAGAATGTCATAGTCGGCGGGAGCGTCGTGTCGACCGCTGGCAGCGCGAACAGCACGCTTGGCCTTTCCGCTGCTGGTGAGAGCCAGGGCCAAGCTCAGGTCGACCAAGATCAGGATGCCCAGGTCCAGCTCCAAAAAGCCGGAGGAATGGGTCTTGACGAGCCTGATGTTAGTAAACATGTCGACGACAAGCAGGATGATCCAGACAATTGTGGCTAGTAGGGCAATGGCCAGTCCCGTACGGGCAGCTGCCACACGGACGCGAGACGGGCCAGTTCTTGTGGTTCCGGCGGCGTTGTCGTCGTTGTCATTAGATCGCTCGAGCAATGGAGTATATTCGGAATCGCCACTCTGGATTATGCGTTCATTTTCGCTTTGGGCGTTTGCAGCAGCCAATTCGTCCTCGGCAGAGGTGGCGGGGGCAGTGGTTGTCATTGAGGGAACCGGAAGATGGGGTGATGAGGCTGTGAGTTAGCCGCGCAGGTGCTCGATAACTTCCTTTTTTTTTTTTTTTTTTTTTTTTTTTTTTCCGGCGGAGGCCGATAAACCTTAATTGGGGCGGGAGACACATGAGACTCCGCAATAACTTGTTGAACTGAGCTAATGGTCAATTGGTTGCTGGATGGATCTATTTTTATGTTGTTTTTCCGTTGAGATCTTGAATTTGTTTTTTTTTTTTTCATTCGTTTTCTTTTTTTCCCATTTTTTTTTCCCGTTTTTTTTGTTTCTTTGTTTTCCGCTTCAATCTTTATATCCACCCCGGCCTTGTTTTACCGAGGGCGAAACTCGGTACTGTGCCGGTTATCTTTCCAAGTGGGGTAACTCAAAACTTATCTTAGATATTTAAACATTAATCCGCACAGCACTTTGGCAGCGAGCGCGCTAACCCGGTCTTTTCGTTTAATCCATTCCAATATGCAGTATATCCCTTCCATAGCAGTTCTTTCGCCGCGAGTTGTCAGAATCCTCGGATGCAACCCGGGGAAGTTTACTCTTCAAGGTACTAACACGTATCTTATCGGATCAGGCAAGCAGCGAATCTTGTTAGATACAGGCGAAGGACTGGCAGAGTATACTAATCTGCTGCATGACTACCTGAGCGCAGTTGGAATAGAAATTAACACCATACTGCTGTCTCATTGGCACGGAGATCACACAGGAGGAGTTCCGCATATTTGCGGCAAGGCTGTTGCTAGGAGTGCATCATCATCTCAATCCTCCTCTCTGTCGTCTTCGCCTACGTCGTCAACGGCTGCTCGTCATGGCGGTCGTACCTTCAAGGGCCCGGCTCCATTAGTGTACAAGATGCCGCTGGAAGAGGAAGATCTCAACAACCTCAAAGTCAAGGAGACAGTAGACTATCTGCCGATTCAGGACGGACAGACATTTGAAACGGAAGGTGCGACGTTAGTCGCGCATTACACACCAGGACACACAGAGGACCATATGGTCTTTTTTCTGAAAGAGGAGAGTGCGCTGTTTGCAGGAGACAATGTGCTAGGAGAGGGGACATCAGTGTTCTCAGATCTGTCCAAGTACTTAGAGAGCTTGGACAAGATGAGAAAGATTAACAACGGCAATATCGAGCGGATGTACCCTGGACACGGGAACATTATCTTCAATGTGCAGGACAAGATTGCCGAGTACATTTACCATCGGCAGCAGCGAGAAGATCAGATTGTTGACATTTTGAGGAACGCAGGGTCTGCGCTTACGACGTCAGCAATCACAAAGACCATCTATCCGACGGTGCCCGAGAATGTGCTTCTGTGGGCGGAGAACGGTATTCTTCAACATCTTGAGAAGTTGCTCCGAGATAACAAAGCTTTAGAAAGAGGCGGAGACTGGTTTCTTGCTAGTAGAGAGAGACTATAACAGTAGGAGGAATTATTAATATACAACTAACATATATATGTAACTATGTATCACTGGAGCTGCTACTTCTTCTATAATATATTGTCAGTCCATTCGATGCCACTTTCACTGACCTCCTCGTCTTTTTTTCTGCTACTACACTCACACTTGTGAGTCACCGTGGTTTGATTGTCTGCTTCATAATTAATCGGCACAGACACTCTCTTCTAGATCATTCCTTGCCATGTGCGCCAAGGGCGCGCATGACATCTACGCCTCCTCGCTTCTGTATCCTCCTTCTCTTTCGGCCATGCGAGCCCGCTGCTGCAGCTGCAGGCTGCCGCGCTGCCTTCTTATTTTCTGGCACCGTAGTCCTTTGGTCTTTTGAACAACAATATGTGTGGTTCAGGAGCGTGTATTTCATAGTGCTCCCAGCCGAGACTTTGGGTTATGCCGAGGCCCCTCCATTCTTCTTCCATTAGAATTCGTAAGGTGCTTTTGTCAGGCATGAAGTAGTCTTCAGGGATTACTTTTAGCATATTCTTTGGTAGAATGACATGACGATATTCGTAGTTGTCGTCGCTGTAACGGCTGGAATAGTGGATATGATCTTGGAATTCGGCGAGGCGCTCTTTTTCCATAACGGTTATGAGTCTTGGTTGTTGTTTGCTCATGTTGTAGGTAGCAGGCACGCGGAGTCTGAACAGGAAAACAAAAACGCGTGTTGGTGTTGTGTTGTGTTGACTTGACTAACTATAGTTGTGATGAGGGGAATTATTTCTTGTTGGTTTTGGCGAGGGTTGGGGCAGAGCCAGTTAGTTGTTTTGACGGTTTTAAAGTTTCGGGATAAGCGGCGGGATGAGAGATGAGACGCGAAGAGGCGAACAAGTTTTTTTTTTTTTTTTATTTTCTTTCTTTTCTTTTGGTTTTTCTTTCCGTTTCTGTTTCAACCAAAGATTATTATTTTCAACCATTGCAAATGCCACAGGAAGCTATATATTTAGTTGGTGATGAGTTTTCCTTGACCTTTTCTTTCTATGTGTTCTTTGTTTGCGCCTCGCGACACGTGACAAAGTTAACGTTTCGCGATCGAGTTCAACACGACTTTTTGAATTTTTGCAATATTCTCTGTATGTTGACAGGTAGAACATGCAGTTTCAGTTTGCTGGAGTTCCTGCTCAAGCCAAGACAGCTGAAACCCATGAGCACCAAAGTCAACAGAGGAATAGTCAACAGCCTGTTCATGGATCGCAGCAACAGCAACAACAGCAGCATGTCCCGCAGACTCCACATCGATCCTGGGCGGGCCGCAACCACCAGGCGCCGGGATCAAATGAAGAAGTTGTTTGGAAGGAGTCACCTGTAGACGTTAGGATCCCTAAAGCTAGTGTTGCAGGAGCTGGCGGAGGCAGCAGTAGTGCGGCAGCAACCAAGGGCTACAACAGTAATGGTAGTTCCAGCGCTGTTAATAACGACGACGGCAAGACGAAGAAAGCTCAGCAGCCACTGGCATGTTGTGACCTGAATACGGTCAACAGCCGCAATGCCAAAGAGCCAGCCAGGCCGCTTGGTGATCCACTGACCGATCTGTCGGATATGATCAAGAAGGACGATCGGTGGAGTCGAACATGTCCATCTCAGTTGGTTGCCGACGACAACAGTCCCAAATTGCGTGCTACTCTGGCACGGCGGTTTGAGTCAGAAGCCGGGTCGATGATTGGGCTGCGGGCGCATTCTCGGTTCAAGCTGCCTAAACTTCGTGAGCGGAATTTAGTGTCACCGAAGGGCTTAAGCAAGAGGTCATGGGGCAGTTCTGAGCAGCAAATTAACGTGTCGCTGTTTGACAAGAACAAGCGGTTTAGGATGGCCGCGGCCAGAAGGTCTAAGACTATTGGAGGAGGCGAAGTCATAGTAAGCGACAGCAACGAGAGCGAGGACATATTTGCAAGCTTTCAAAAAGTGCCGGCGCCGATGGCGATGCCGCTGCTGCCATCGCTGCAACCAGTTAAAGAAGACGACAGCACCAACAATGACAAAAGTGTAGGAGACGAGCAAGAGACGGTAAAAGGTAACGCCCTTCAACTAACTAAGGAAGAACTTGAAGCATTGATGGATACAGATTCTGATGATACAAGCGACAACAATTCTCCCGTCCGGCGGAGTGAGCAGCAGCTGCCAACGCCTACCATAGCACCACAACCAGATACCAACAACAAAACTACGAGCTGCTGCCTGGCGCCGAATGATAATAACAGCCAGCGAGACCATGATGATTCTAGTTCCAGCGACGACGAGAGATTTTTGCAACTGGCTGCCGACCTAGATATACGGCGGTCAAATTCGGTGACGACGACGGCAACGACGATGACAGATGCAGACTCCAGTGCCGCTGCTAACAGTGCAGACAATGGCCTTGCAGCGCTATGTGCGGAATTTGAAAGCGACGAAGAGGATGACGCGCTTTTGCAGAAACTACATAGTGGTGGTAGTCGTAGTAGTAGTAGCAAAGAGGAGGCGAACCAGAATAGTCTGCGATTTGAAGTTCCTCATAATCTCAAATTGTACCCGTCCCGTTCAGTCTGGCGATACATTATTACTGCGGTTACGACCGATCATCACGACAGGTCAAAAATACTTGACCTACGGGACCAGCAATACTGTCATCAAATCAAGGTGCGCGATCGGTGGTATGAACATCCGTACGAGAAAGGAGATATTATTCACCTGATCGAAGATCGTCCGGGACGGAGGTGGCTGGAAGAAGTGCAGAGTAATGGAAATGCTGCAACTGCCAGTCGCGGCCCGTGGGTGGTTGACTCGAATGAGAACTTAATCGTGGTGAATCCGGATATTCTGGTTCCATGTACGAACGTTGTCATAGGAGCCGAGTGTCTTCGACGCGTGGTATTTCAGAAACGATACTGGATTCCTGGGGGCGCAATATCTCATGCGATGCTGATGGGCAATTTGATTCATGCGCTGTTTCAAAGATGCTTGGTTGAGCGAGACTTCAGTCAGAAATTCATGGAGACAGCGTGCCAGGAGTTGATCAAGGAGAACCTCGAAGAAATAAGCATAGTGGGACAACCAAGCAGCCAAATTTTACAAGAACTGAAAAGCAAGATTTCGTCGCTGCAAAGATGGTATGGACTATACAATGGGGGAAACTACGCGCCCGTACGAGACTTGTCAGGTGGGAACTGGCCGGCCAATGACAAATCATTGACAGATGTCACGATTCGAAAAGTGATTGACATTGAAGAGGAGGTATGGTCAGCGACGTTCGGGCTTAAAGGGTTTATTGATGCTACGGTGGAGATCGGGATGCGTCACAATGGGTACAAGGGCCAGTACATTGTTCCTCTTGAACTCAAGACTTCGAAACGCGGCGAGTCAATCTATCATAGTGGACAGACGCTGTTGTACCGACTACTGCTCTCAGACAAATATAACCTGGACGTGGACTCTGGGCTTTTGTACTATTCCGAGACAAACAACGTGCTCAGAATAGCCAACTTGAGACAAGAACTGTACCATCTAATGTGTATCCGGAACTCTCTGGCGGGCCATTTGAAGGACAAGGATACGCCATTGCCGCCGAGACTTCCGAGCTACAGCCACACGTGTTCCATGTGTGCGTATCAGGATCCGTGCACAATCTGGCATGAGATTGAGCAGGGAGATAAGGGCCTCTGGGGCTGTAATCACCAGCAGGGGCACCAGCAATCGAAAACAGCTAACGGTGCCGCGACCAATGAATCAACAACATCATTTCAGGCGATGCTTGAGCGCAACTCTGAGCTGACTGCTAACCATATCGAGTTCTTCGTCAAATGGGATAAATTATTAGTTGCGGAAACAGAAGACATGACCAAGTATATTCGGGAGCTGTGGATGATGTCGGGTCAAGAGCGGGAGGATATTGGACGAGGATGGACTGACATGGTGATCCAGTCTGAGGAGCAGAAAAATGGAATGTATGTTTACCAGTTAGTTAAATCCAAAGGTCACTGTTCGACATTTGCCTCTCAGAACACACACCAGGATATGCTATATGGGCGGAGTACTGGTAGTGGAGCAGATCTTGATCGGATATCGGATATGCTGATGCCAGGGGATCCGGTGATTGTCAGCGACTCAAGCGATTCTAGTCTCATTTGTCTGGCCAGCGGGTACCTACAGGCAAGTAATATTGTTGATGGCAGTATTGAAATTGTGACGAATCGGCGGATCGGCAGAGCAGTTGTTCGGGAGCCGAGATTCGATCAGGTGAAGAACCAACGTTTTGTCAGTCAGCTCGACGCTTATAACCCGGGCAAGTTGGAGTCAGTAGCTGGTCGTGTTTTACGGATCGATCGCAATGAGTGGCAAGGACTGATGTACATTGCGCGGGGCAACCTTCAGCAGCTTTTTCTGCCTGATGAAGATTCAGAGCTATCGCGACGGCGCCGACGGCTATTAGTAGATCTTGAGGAGCCGAGGTTCGAGGAGCACAGCAGCATACAACAGCAGGTAGCAGCAGCTGCAGCAGCTGCGGATGGTGGCATGAATCTTTTTGCCAAGTTAAACCCTGACCAGCAGGCGACTGTGAGGCACGTTCTAGCCGCCAAGGACTACGCATTAGTGCTAGGCATGCCAGGAACTGGCAAGACGACAACTATTGCAGCGCTTGTCTGCACGCTTGTCAATGCGGGGAAGTCGGTGTTTATTTCGTCATACACGCATTCTGCTGTGGACAACATCCTAATTAAGATTGCCGAGCTTCAGCCGGACATTAAAATGGTCAGATTGGGACGTCCATCTAGCGTTCATCCTGCAATTCGAAAATATGTGGTGGACAATGTCACGACCAGCAAACAGCTTGAAGAGGCGTATTTCAAGCCTTTGATTGTAGCCGGCACGTGTCTTTCAGTCAGACTGTGGCTGCTCTGTGTGCGGACGTTTGACTACTGCATAGTCGACGAAGCGTCGCAAGTGAGTTTGCCAGTATGTTTGGGTCCGATTCGAATTGCACAAAAGTTTGTGCTAGTTGGAGATCATTACCAGTTGGCGCCGCTAGTTAAGAATCCCCAGGCCCTGGCAGGCGGACTGGGTGTGAGTTTGTTTGAACGGCTGTGCAGAGCGCATCCCAAGGTTATCACTAGTCTACGGCGGCAGTACCGAATGTCCCGAGACATTATGATGCTAGCCAACTATGTGATCTACGATAACAAACTAGTATGTGGCAACGAGAAGGTGGCAACGCAGTCGCTTCATGTGCCTCATCCGGAGAAGGTTCGTGAGTGGATGCTGCCAAATGGTATAAATTGGTTGGACAAAGTGATGGACGAAAGGTGAGTTGTTTTTTTTTTTTTTTTAAATCACATGAACGTGCTAACCAGCTCTAGAGTTCTATTTCTTAACACGGATGCAGTGCCAGCACTGGAGACTAACAGACATGACCGAATTCAGAATGAGTGTGAAGCGCGAATTGTTCAATACGTTATAGAAGCATTTCGACAGTGCGGGATTAAAGACGAACAGATGGGAGTGATTTCAATTTATCGACAGCAAGTCAAGCTGCTTGAGCGGATTATATCTAACAGTTCTAGTTTAGAGATATTAACTGTTGACAGGGTGCAAGGCAGGGACAAGGACTGTATTGTGCTGTCGATGGTGCGAAGCAATTCCAAGTCGAATGTCGGAGAGTTACTGCAAGACTGGCGTCGAATCAATGTGTCTCTTACGCGACCAAAAAAGAAGTTGATTATTGTCGGATCACTAAGCACACTGTTGTCAGCAGGCAAGCTTAACGATGTGATCGCACTAATCAAGTCGAACAACTGGGTGTATGATCTGCCGCCCAAGTGCACGGAGATGTATAAGCTGCCGCAGTCGTTAACACCATCTCAGGTTGTTGCAGCCGCGCCGTCGTCGAAGTCGCCTCGTACGTTTCGTGCTGGTGCAGATGTAGTGCTGAAGGACAGGCCAGTTCTGTCTAACATCAAGGATGATCTAGCAGGGTAGCGCAATGATGATGTTTATTATTTATATGTAATGAAAATGAATTAACGAGTTGAATAGATAACATCTAAATGTAATTGTATTATTATTATTATTATATTATTATGTTGAGGAACGGTTTGACGACGACGACGACGAATCCGGCAACCATCAGCGTTGCCGTTCCGAAAGGGAGAACTTTAATTTACAATTCGAAGTAAAAATAAAGTGTAAATACAAAAATAAACCAAAACAAAGTTCGGAGAGACAGAGCAGTTCGGCAGAAGGAGGGTGCGGCGCGGGATATAAATCCCACCCGGGTAGTGTAGTAGTAGTAGTAGTTATCATTTAGAGAAAATTACATCAACAACTAACCAATGGAATAGGACATGTTGTCATTGAACGGAAGTGGGGTACAACAACTCAAGCAAGTTTCAGACGCGGAGGACAGCGAGACAAAGAAGATGATTTTAGGAGGAGAGGAACAATCATCAGAATTAAGTGACTTGCCAGATTCTGAGGCCGAGACAGAAAGGATAATAGATGACGACATGGATGACGACATGGATGATGATGAGGAGGAGGAGGAGACGCAGGGCGCAAATATAGAGGAAACAAGGAAAGAGGAAGAGCCGGAAGGAGTAAAGGCAGAGAAGGAGGAAAACAATTTGGAGGGTGCGGAGGGCCACACAGAAGAGAAAGAAAAGGAAGCAGAGCAACAGGAGAACGAGAAAGCGGAACACCAAGAGAGTAACAAGGAAGAAGAGCCGCAAATAAAAGAGAATGGAGAAGACGACTCAAGGACGAAGAGCACAGGGACGGAAAATGAAAGCAGTGAAATTGAAAACAACAACAACGTCGAAGTAAATGGAAATAATGATGAACAAGCGACTAATGAGACGATAACAACAGATAATGAAGAGACACGAAAACGGAAGAGGCGGATAAAAGGACAACAACAGCAAGAGTCAGAAGAGGAGAGTCGGCAAGATAAACGGACCAAGCATTCGCAGAGCGAGTCGGTTGGGGATGAAGAAGACGAGGCCGAGGAGGACGAAGAAGAAGAAGAAGAGATGGAAGTGGATGGAGAAGGAGGAGGAGAGAAGATAACAAGGCGCGATAACAAGAAAGAACAAAACTTGTCACAGGGGCCACCACTTGAAGAGAAACGACTGCATGCTATTGGACTGCTAACAGAAATTGAGACGGAATTTGCGCTGCTACGAGACCAGCTGCACGAAGACAAGATGGGACGGTACACAGCGGAGATTGAGATGTGCAATGACGGGTCGCATCCGGAGTTGGAAAAAGTGTACGAGCAAATTGCTAAAATCCGGGACGATAAAGTTAACAGAGCAGAAAACCGGAGAAAATACCAACGACAGTGTATTGCTAATCAAATCACAGCATGCAGGACGCAGATCCATCAACAGTTTCTTAAAGATCAAGCCGACGCGCGAGTCAAGCTGCTACTGCAGACTACGCAGGAATGGTATCAGTTGAATCGCGAGAGGAGGGCGATGGACTTTCTAGTTGCGGACTACACGTTTCGAGTGCCGACGTCGCAGAACTTACAAATGGCGCAAAGGATGGCAGTTCAGCAGGAGATTGTTATACTAAATGGACTACAGAGGCACGTTGGATTTCCTGCGGCGCCAGAGATGACGTCGTTAAGAGATGACGAAATTAGCGACGACTTACAGGCAATGGGCATTCCAAGTTGACAAGACTACAACTACTACTACTACTATTACCACGACTGATATTTAAATAATCATTTTTAACCATAATACCATAATTTTCATCGTCTAAAAAAAAAAGTAAACTACACAAGGATTTGCAGTAGTTGTTTAGGCCTCTTGAGGTTGTTCTTCCTTGTTAGAAGCCAAATACTCCTTATAAGCTTCAAGAGCGTCGTTAATACGGGTCTTGAGGGCAGCTTCATCATCAACAAGAGCAATAAGCTCGTTGTTATCCATATCAAGCAACATTCCAGTAATCTTTCCTGCAAGCTCAGGGTTTTGAATACCTTCTTGAGCAATGATACGAGGGTACAAAGCCTCACCAATGATCTGCTTGCGGCTCTCCTCAGGAGCAGCACTGATCATGGCAGCAAGAGAAGCTGGCTGTTGTGGCTGTTGTTGTTGTTGTTGTTGCTCATCCTTGCGGCGGGGACCACCTCTGTTACCGTTGTTATTGTAGAATCGTTGTTGTTGGTTGGGAGCAGGTCCTCCAGGGTAAGCGCCATATGGCACACCGTAAGGACCGGGGGCACCAGGTCTGCCACCAGCAGCGGCAGCGGCAGCTGCAGCAGCATCAGGGCCACCAGGAGCACCAGGCCATTGGCCTCTCATAACTGGAGCTCCACCGGGACCGGGGAAGGGAGGTCTGCCCATGAATTGGCCGGGGCCTCCAGGGTAGAACATGGGGTTAGGCATGTACTGACCGGGCATTCCGCCGGCGGCAGCGGCAGCAGCAGCGGCGGCTTGTTGCTGAAGTCTCATCTGGTTCTTAGCAAGAATTTGTTGCTGGAGTTGAGATCTGCGAACGTCTTTGCGCTGAGCAAGAGCAACGTACAAAGGCTTGCCGTTGACCATGCGTTGGTTCATCTCAGCAACGGCCTTGGTAGCCTCTTCAGGAGTGCTGAAGCAGACGAAACCGAAGCCCTTGGACTTACCGTTCTCGTCGGTCATAACCTTGGCAGAGGTGATGGTGCCGAAAGGCGAGAACTCCTCTCTGAGCTTGTCGTCAGTGATAGACTCTTCGAGGTTCTTAACGTACAAGTTAACACCCTGGTATTTGTTGAGCTTCTCAAGACGAGCCTGCTCGTATTGGCGTCTCAACTCCTCTTCACGCTCGTACTTCTTTTGGGCACGTCCGACGTAGATCTTGCGGCCGTCAATGTCAGTGTCGTTAAGGTCGTCCACGGCCTTTTGGGCATCTTCATGCTTTTCGTAGTTGACGAATCCGAAACCCTTGGGCTTGCCCTCGCTGTCGACAGCCAAGGAAGCAGAGGTGATGGGACCGTAGTTCTTGAACATCTCCTCGAAGCGCTCGGCGGTGATCTGCTCAGGGTCCAAGTTCTTGACGTAGACGTTGGTGAAGTTGGCTCTGAGGGCGTCAGCCTTGGACTGTCTGTCGGCCTTGGAGACGTGTCTGCCGACAAAGACCTTCTTGTCGTTCAACAACATGCCGTCGACGTGCTTGATAGCAGAGTCAGCACTCTCGACGTCCTCGTAGTGGACGAATCCGTATCCCTTGGAGTTGCCGTACTCGTCAGTGGCGATCTTGCAGGACAAGATGTTGCCAAAGGCTGAGAAGGTATCGTGCAGAGCCTTATTGTCGATGGCGGGGTCCAAGTTCTTGATGAAGATGTTGCCGGCACCGTTTCTTCTCAAAGAGGGATCTCTTTGGGACCACATGATTCTGCAGGGACGTCCCTTGATAGGAACGTAGTTGAGCTCTTGCAGGGCCTTTTGTCCGTCGTCATTGTTGTGGTAGTTGACGTAGGCGTAGCCAAGAGATCGACGGGTGACGGCATCTCTGCAGACTCGGATAGAGGCCACGGGGCCGATTTGGTTGAAGAACTCAAACAACATAGCCTCAGTGACGGAGGGGTCGAGTTCTCCGACGTACAAAGAAGCAGTCATGCCGGGGGCAGCTTCTTCTTCGCCAGCAGCAGGAGAGCCAGAAGGAGAGGCAGGGGCGGCGGCTTCAGCAGCAGCAGGAGCAGCAGCAGTACCTTCAGGCTTGTTTTCCTGGTTGGCTACGGTCTTGTCGTCAACAGGCTGAGCTGCGACCTTGTCATCTTTGATGGAAAGACCTTCCATAGCCTTTTCAACGTTAGCTTGAGTGGCGGCCATGTTTTTGAAATTTTTTTCTTGTGTTTTTTGAGTTTTTTTGCTTTTCCTTTTTTTTGTTTTTTTTACTTTTTAATAATATACGCAATCTCCGACGAAGAAGAAGATGCGATTGACGATTATAAAAAGGTAAGGTGGTGGTGGGTTGGATTAAAAGTGTGGGTGGATACACGAATAAGTTTGGGGCTCAAAAAATTTTTTTTTGCAGAGCAGAGCCCGAAAGGGAAGGGGAGGAGGTGGAGGGGTGAGGCTGAGAGTGGAACAATGGAAGAGAGAGAGGAAAAACACTAGGACTAAAAGAAAAAGTGAGGTGACCGAGTGGAAAAAAGAAACAACAAAAAAAAAAAAAAAAAAAGGAAAAGAAAAAGAAAACAAGGAAAAGGAAATAAGAATGCACAGCATTAAGCGTAAGAACAGCGCAATTAACAGAAAATCAGTACACAACATGTATTTGGATACTACAAAGTAAATCAAACTGGTTAGTCACATATACACATAGATATAGACGAATCAATCAGTTAAAAAGTTGTCCACAAGACCGAAGTCACCTGGCGGAAGAACGAAAGTTATATTAAATTGGTTCACATCATTTGATCCAAGGAATAATTTTGGAATGCACTTACCTTGATGGAATGTTTGAATGGTGAAAAAAAAAAAGAGGAGAGTAGTTAGATGCTGAAAGTTTAAACGGTTGTCGCCGGGTAACCACCACCGTACAATTCACGTGAATTTCACGTGACAATGCCTGGTTACGTCACGTGACATGTTGATTTTCAGGGTAAAAGAAAGAACCGGCAGTTTGAACACACAGCATAAAGCTGAACATGATACCTTCAATCAAGGACACTAGATATGATCGTCAATTGAGATTGTGGGCTCATAGTGGACAGGAGGCGTTAGAAAATGCGCACTTGTGTTTAATTGGAGCTAATGCGGTTGGATGTGAATTAGTGAAAAACTTGGTACTACCTGGATTAGGGAGGTTAACTATTGTCGATGGGAATCAAAAAGTGAGTCGGCAAGACGTTGAAACCAATTTCTTTATAGAGAGCGATAAAGTAGAAAGTTTACGAGCACAAGCCTGTGGAGAGTGTTTGAAGGAATTAAATCCGACACTTCAATGGGGATACGAGACGAGAGATTTGAGTGATTTGTTGGGTGGTGGTGGTGGAAGAAGCGAAGAAGAACAACAACAGAATGTACTTGACGGGTCTAGCACTGTGTCTGAAGGAGGCGACGGTGCTACTGCCACGTCGTATTTCAGTCAATTCTCGATTATTGTGGCCTGTCACCAGAGCCTTGACGTCGTAGCCCAGATCAGCGCGGCTGTTTTCCCTTTAAATATTCCGCTGGTAGTAGTCGAAGCAGTCGGTATGTATGCGAGCATACGGATCAGCATTAAGGAACATACAATTATTGAGACGCATCCTGAATCGTTAGTGGACTTGTGGCTAGACTGCCCCTGGCCAGACCTGAACGACTACGTAGAAGCGTTTGACCTCAGCACTTTAGACGATAGCGATCACGAGCATGTGCCGTTTGTGGCAGTTCTGCTGATCTTTGTCAACGAGTGGAAGAAAGCACACAACGGAAAGGCACCTCAGAGTTACAACGAGCGGGGAGAGCTCAAGAAGATGATTGAGGCAGGCAGACGAGTGATAGATCAAGAAAACTTCGAGGAGGCGCTTGGCGCAGTGTGGAGACTGAGCAAGAAGACAGGTCCGCCGGAGTCAGTTGTAGATATTGTTGGTCAGGCCAAGGAGGATCATCACAAGACAGAGAATGATCCTTTCTGGGCGCTGGTGTCAGCGCTTGGACAGTACATTGATATACACGGCAAACTGCCGCAGCCAGGGAAGTTGCCTGACATGAAAGCCGACACCAAGAACTATGTGCGGTTGCAGCAGATTTACCGTGACAAGGCGCAGCAGGATTTCAACGAGTTCAAGAGAATTTTAGCCGGCAACAACAACCTTACAGACGAGTCAATCAACCTGTTTTGCCAGAATGCCGCGTACATTCGTGTTTTGAGAGGCAGTCCCATTGTGTCGGCAGAAGATGAGGCTGAGCATGCTCATGGCAGTGGCAGTGACTTGCAGAATGTCTACTTGGGATTGCTCGCGTACAATGAGGTGCTAGCAGAGCATGACCAGGCAACAATTGCGGAGCTCACGCGGGCTGTGCAAGATCTTATTAATGGCGCTGATGATTCAGACGAGCTGCACAAGATACTACTAGAGATCGCCCGGTACGGAGTTGGTGAACTGCAAACCACTGCTGCGTTTATTGGCGGTGTGGCTGGACAGGAATGCATTAAGCTAATTACGCACCAGTATGTTGCACTAGATAACACTGTGGTATACGATGGAGTGCACAGCACTACGTCGACGATGAAGATCTGATGCTAGTAGTTAGATTAGCAAAAATTCTATTTATTATTTATTATTTATTATTGTTGTCATTACTATAAATCGAACTGTGCGACATCGTTATTATTGCCTTTCTTGCGTTTTTTCTCGCGAACTAGATCTTTCCAGTCTACTTCGACGTCGCTATCGGAATCGGCAGCTTCAATTTCTGCAGACTTTATAGCAATTTGTTTGGTTTGCCGTTTAGTTCGTCGCTCCTGAGCAGTTTGTTTTCTTTCAAGAGTGCCGCTCCATGCTGTATTATTGCGGCGGCGCTTCTCTCGCTCTTGCTTGCGTTTAGCTTCAAGCTCTTCCTTATGAGCGAGTTCCTCCTGTCGAGCTTTCTCCTTCTCAGGGTTGGCATAGGCATAACTGTCCATATCTATAGGGTCAGAAATCCAGCCGTCTGACGGAAGGGTGGCCGCGGCAGCAGTATTGTTGCCGCGCAGTTCAGGCATGGAGGGCAATCTAAGCAGGAAATAAGACTTTGCAGCCTGAACGATGTCCAGACTCTGGATTCGGAAGATCGATGTCGCAGTGTGTTTAGAGTAGAATCGGATGAAAGAGACAAAAGACCGGATAGCTAGATCATGGCGGGCTCTGTCTTCTAAGATCCACTGGCGGGCTAGACTGTTGATACGGTCTTTTTCTTCATCAGGCTGCACGCCTGCGCTGCCCTCCTCCTCGTCAGCGACTTCGTCCATCTCGACTTTCCTGACGTTCATGAACGTCACGTAATCTTCTTCACGTCCCTTGTTGAGGAACACCACGGAGTTACCGGTCCTGCCGGCTCTGCCTGCGCGTCCGGAACGATGGACGAACACGTTTGGATCGCTAGGCGGGTCCAGCTGGATGACTAAATCAACGTCGGGGATATCTAAACCTCGAGCGGCCACGTCGGTAGTCAGAAGCACATACTGCTCCTCATCGCCATGGGCCACTGACTTTACAAACTTCTCCAGGGTCTTCTGTCTGGAAGTGGGAGCCAGTTTGCCGTGAAGCGAGCAGAATGTGATGTTGCGGCGGCGGCGGCTACTTGCACTGTAATAATGGTCCATCAGGTAGTTTAGCAGTCCATGCCAATATGTGACTCCGATGCAGGTAGGGAAATATACAATGGCCTTTTTGTAAGACTTGTGAGTGAGCATGTGCAGAAGTCGCGGGATTTTGTCTATAGGGTCTAAGATGGCGTATTTGATGCTGAGAGATTTGGGGATATTTGATGCAGAAGAAGAAGAAGACGACGAAGAGGATGGCTTCGACAGAGAGCCGCCGCTGACTACTATTTTTACAGGGTTTCTGAGCCCTAGTCGGATCATTTCAGTCACGGCGTCAGTCATAGTCGCCGAGAACAGACCGGTGCGTTTCTGCTTCGGCATTAGACCGAGGATCTTTGAGATTGTTTGCTCAAAGCCCAGATCTAGCAGTCTGTCAGCTTCGTCGAGGACGAGCATTTCTATTGACGAACAGTACACGGAAGGGTTGGTTAGTAGATCTAGTAGCCGGCCGGGAGTGCCAATGACGATGTTAGGACGGCGGGATAGGAAAATTTTCGCGTCAGCATGCGTAGAAGCCTGGCCGCCGATTACCAGTTGTGACTTTATTATCTTCTTACTACTACTGCTGGACTCGCTGTCGTCGGCATCTAGGAGACTCAGAAGTTCAGTCAGCACTCGATAAATCTGTTCGGCGAGCTCTCTTGTTGGAGCAATGATGATTGCGTTAGTGTGGCCCTTTTGCAGTTTGTCTGTTCCTTGTAGTCGGAGTAGCTTATCCAGCAATGGCAGCAGGAAAGCTAAAGTCTTGCCCGACCCAGTGACGGCCTGAACGACGACATCTTTATTTTGAGAAAAAAGCGGAATCACGGCGGCCTGGACTGGGGTCATTTGTTGAAAGCCCATAGTTTCGACAGTCTGAATCAGACATGGCGAGATATGAGCCGTGTTCCATTGTCGCGAAGAGGAGGAAGCCATAGCTCATATACACAAGATAAGATTAGGAAAAAAAAAAAAAAAAAATTATACATGAAATTTTCAGCCGTACGTTGACGAACTGTAAATACGTCAGTCTGTGTGAACATATGAAAAATATATGAACAGACTGTTAGGCAAGTGGATCAGGAGAATGGGAGCGTCGCCAGCAAGCAAATATGATTCTTGGACTAAGGAGCAGCTGATCGAGAGGGTGTTAGAGTTAGAAGGAAAAAGGAGAAATGGAAATGCGGAGGAGGCGAGCAGCACTAGTATTAGTGCAGCGGCTGCTAAGACGAGCGCGGCCATTCCGTCAACACCTCCAGTCAACACGAGACCGACTAAGAAGAAGAAGGAGATGGATTTTTCCAAGTTTGCGACCAGGAAGATAGCAATTAGGTTTGCGTATCTTGGGTGGAACTACAACGGGCTAGCAGTTCAGCATACTAACGGGCAGCTTCCTGACAGCAGCAGTAATGACATCAGTAACAGGGCAGGCAGCCATGTGAGAACCGTGGAAGGATGTATTTTAGAAGCGTTTTATAAGACCAAAGTTATACCGAGCACGAATCCGTCAGAGTGTGAATTCAGCAGATGTGGACGCACAGATGCCGGAGTCAGTGCGATGCGACAGGTAATCTCGCTGAGCGTCAGATCGAACTTGACGCCAGATCAGCAGCAAGATCCAGCAAATGACCATAGAGAGTTGGACTATTTAAGGATACTAAACAATCTGTTACCGTCCGACATAATAGCGTACGAGATTTGTCTGCGGCCGCCAAAGTCGTTCGACGCGAGGTTCAGCTGTACGTTTAGACACTACAGGTACTACTTTGACGGAGCGGCGCTAGACATTGAGAGAATGAGACAGGCATCCGCGCAGTTTGTTGGAGTGCACGATTTCCGGAACTTTTGCAAAGTTGACGGGTCAAAGCAGATTACCAATTTTAAGCGAGAAATGGTAGAGAGTACTATCGTTAAGGTGGACGCGGAGGAGAATTCATCATCATCGCTGTACTACTTTAACCTCAAGGGCACGGCATTCTTGTGGCACCAAGTGCGATCCATGATGGCGATTCTTTTCCTTGTGGGTCAGAAGCTTGAAGATGCGAGTATAGTGTCGCAGCTGCTGGACGTGGAGTCCAACCCGCGACGACCGGTTTACCCTATGGCGGCAGACTATCCGCTAGTGTTGTACGACTGCGGATTTTCAGACATAGAATGGCAGTCATGCAAGACAATGGAGGGGCAGACTCAGATGCGCAACACGGCGTTTAACGTGTCCCATGAGCAGAATATAAAGAGATCTATGTGTCTGCTGTTCAAAGACACTACTTTCCGGCACAGCAGCGCGAGCGAGGAATATGTGCCGCCACGGGACAAGATCTGGGTGAACCTGGGCAGTGGACTGGGCAAACCAACGGGCAACTATCGGAGACTGTTTGACAGGGAGCTGATGGCGACGCCAGAAGAGGTGAATGTCAAGTGGAAGGCTGCGAAGGCGAAGAAGGGTGATGGGAAGGCGGCGGCGTGAGGAGAGAGAGAGAGAGAGAGAGAGAGAGAGAGAGAGAGAGAGAGAGAGAGAGTAGTATTTATGCATGAATATAAATAATATATTTAAATATATAAGCGGTCAGAAATAGCAGACTTGGTGCATTGCCGGGAGGTTTTTGTGGTCGTCTTGCCATTGAGCCAGCACGGTTGTAATCTGAGAATCCAGGTCTGTGCACCTTGTTAATCTACTGGCCAAATCTAGAATTCCTTTACCGCCAATTGCAGCCTGTTCGTGGTTGTCTTTAATGTCGACGTTTATAATATGCACCAGATGGTTTAGTTTAGATCCTCTGTTCATCAGGTCGACGCAGACCGCGTCAAAACATCTTTCCTCACATGTAAACACAATATCGAAAACCTTATGATGTTCCTGCCACCGCTCAGGGTGATCTTTTATATTTCTATTTCTATCCAACATCGCCAGTACTCCGTTGTTTGCGTAAAGCCTCTGGTCTTTTGATGCTAGTTCGTTGTACATGTTGTTGTAGGGAGTACCGAACGAAAATATTGCCGGCTTATCGATGCTCGGGCCAGGCAGTCTAACGGAGGAACCAGTACCAAACGAGGAGACATTGAAGCCAGCATCTTTCAGCAGACGGTGAGCTTCCATGGAGCGGTTCTGATTTGAAGCACAGACGGTGCATAAAGCTAAATCGCCGGTGTTGCGGTTAGTAGTTGACATGTCGTTATAATTTCATGAGATAGGGCAGTGATTGTGATTGTTGTTGTGAGTGAGGCACTGATTTTTTCTTTAGGTTTTCTTTTTTAAAAAAAGACCTGACGTCACCTAACGTTAACTTTAAAAGCCTATCACGTGATTGTCAATTGTAGATCCACACAGCATGAAAGGAGATCGAGTTAAGTGTCTTTCCATCTAGTTAACATCAATCGCGGCCAGACAGTCAAATGCCCAGCATTCTGAAGAATCGGTGTGGCTCTGTTTCTGGCGCAGTGAACACCGTTTTTATTGTCGGCTACGGGCCGCATGCATTCCTATGGCAAGAGAAAATAACATCAGATCTTAAAGCTAGTTTCTTGGCATGGGATCATGACTACCATGATTATGATTGTGATCATGGAGAAAGTATAAATTTCGAACAAGCAATTATTTTCAAGAAAGTCGAAGGGAAAGGACGAGAAGAAGACAAACTCAAGGAAATAAGAGAAATTGAATTCGATGAACCTGGGTATCAAGATTTGGGAACGCTATTGGTGTTCCATTAAACCTCAATGTTTCTTGAATTTTGAACTTCGGTTGAAAACGGGGAATCTTCTAAGAAAAGATTTTGCCAAGCTAAAGTACGATCTCGTGCAGAATGCTGACAAGAGACCAACCCCAGTGGGCAGAAGCCGAGGAGTTTCGGAAAAGGAAAGTCCCATTGGGGGAATCGGGTCGGACACAGCAAAGATAGGGGTTAAAAACTCGGCATAGGCATTCGTCTTGCACATCATGTATTGGCGAGTAACGCAGCTGCTGAGTAACTGGAATGCATATAGCAATGGCAGGCACGAGAAAGGCCGAGTCGACTAGGGTGGAAAAGCAATGCAAACAGGAAAATCAAAGCCAGCAATGATGGAATAGATTAGCAGTTGTTTATCGAAGTTTTCTGATTAAAATAGCTCGTCCTTGAGACGCATGCCAGAAATCGAGCCTGGATAAGAAAACGACTCCTGTCAAAGCGTTCTAGAAAATGGCTAGGGAGCAATTGTAGCTGTCTTTGTGAAACAAGTAAGCTTTTGTAGGTACCCGGGCGGCGGCAGCCTGGAGGTGTGCTTGGATGTGAAATAGGGTGAAAATGGAATGTAACTCAGTTCGCCTTCAACATAATCAAATGAGAATATTTCAGGGAAATTAAGTAGCAAACTTCCAAGTGGTCTTAAGATATCGGCAAGAGTTCCCTTTTGCATCAGAAACAGGGATAGCTGCCTGTTTGAAGACACACGGGTGGTTCGGAATATTGTGATAAGAGATGGTATGTGCAAAAAAAAAAAAATAAAATGGGGTTCCATTTCTGGTTTGAATCAACTCAATTGGCTGGACAATGGAGTACCAGTTTTTAGTTAAAATTACAATACATGGATACGGAAAATCGCGCGGATGACAGGCGGCGCATGACTTCTATAAACAATATTCTTTGCTTTTTTCTTTGTTCCCAGAAAAAGCAATTTTTGGTGGCAGAACAACTCTCAAAACTTTTGAGGCATCGATCTGGCCAGTCCCTACGCGGCGTGGCGATCCAGCCTCCCCATTTTGAACACCACTTGCCGCATATGGTAATTTCAGAAAACAGACTAAGCTAAGCGAGAAAACAAAATGCAAGTAACCTATGTTGAGTTTTTTGTTTCTTCTGCATATCTCGCTTCGGTTTTCCTTGGCAGCTACACATGACCCCTGCACCCTTGCGGCAAGTAAGGCTGGTTGTCGTTTACCATTTTCCTAAAGCTGCATGACCCTGCATTAACTTAATCGTGGCGCCAAGCATCTGTATCCAGATGTTTGTCTTTGTTGCCATTATCTGTCTATTTCCTATTATTACTTTGAATTTCCGCCACCAGGATTTGCTTGCGCACAGAAAATGCAAAGGACAAGTCGGACGTGCTTTAACCCCTGTTATCCCCCAAATAATACAGAAAAATACTGTTATAAACGATGCAAGTGGAAAATGCGGGCTTCATGAAGGCCATGTAGCCCATGCAGTGGTTGCACTCGCTGGTGGCAGAACAATGGCTTGGTTCATGCATATAGAATAATGGCCGTGAGCACTTGCTTGGCGCAAATCAACGTGCAGCCACTGTGCCACCACCTCATCAAAAATCGGCAGGCTGACTTTCACCTCCAGCACTATATTATATCTAATTGCGCCGCCTAGGCACCTACCATGTTTTCTTCTTCAACAATGACCACCGATGATTCAACGTATGTCAATGCTCTTCATGTAGTGACGCACATGTCACTCAGTTTTTTGATCGCCACCGCCGTAAGTATGTTCATTGTGTCATTCACATTTAAACTGAGTGTCCATGCAGTGAACGAGGGAACTAATTCATGTTTAATGGTTATTGCTGGTGCTATGCTGCTGAGCGTGGTTCTCATGAGGCACCTACTGTACGCTCAACGTCTTCGCGCTGAGCTGTTTGAAGGCAATATCAAACTGGCTGTTTGAGCTCATTTTTGGTTGGTAAACCTATTTTATATCTATATCTATAGCTGCCATACTATTTGACTTGGACATTTTTATTTAGTTTCTGTCTGTATTTGGCCACTTTAATCAATCGCATGTGTAATTACTATGTTTGCCTTTGTTATGACCTCGTCCATTTACGCGCAAATCGTGCTTTATATGATGCCCTGCTACAGCCGAAAATGCGAACCATGTCCCTGAAAATTGAATCCTACCGTATTCATCAACCCCTGCCGACAGAGTCCTTCAAATATACGTTCAGCAAATACGCAATCCTCTTATCAAAAAGCCTATTTGCCGAAACAGACCACTTTTCCTCCAGAGATCTGTGGAATCTCATCTGGAGACACAGTTAGTCGGTGTGGGCAGTCATGCGGCCCCTGCATTATGCAAGCGCATGCGTAAATAGTTTAATTTTAAATTTGGAGGAAAGTGCGCACATAAAGAAAGAGTTACATAATAATAACGCAGTAGTAAATAAAAATTGCAGTTTGATGAATTATTATTCCATGGGACAGCTGACTACAAATAATGCAGTCTGTGCCCTCCATTAGACCAGATCGCATTACTTAGCAACCATTGCGGTAAAACTCGAATTTCGACAACACTAAAATGAGGATTTACGGTGGACTTCGTAAATCGACAGAAAGGGCAGAAGCGGGAATATTTTATGGGCTGATGTTGATCGATTTGATTGAAGAGATATTTCCATGTGACTTGATTGCCATACCGAACCAAGAAGACCCGGAATCTGTGGTAATTGTTGCACGATCTCCTAACAGCAACAATAATGACGGTGAAGAAACCATGTTAGAAGTTGTTGCATTTGCTTATCCCGGGGAAGAAAGACTAAGAGACTGTCTTTCAGGCCTTTTAGAAGTACTTGATGACTACGGATGTGACCATGGAGTGATTATGAACCTCGAACGAGCTGTAATTTTCAAGAAAATAAAAAGCGAAATAGGAAACAAAGACAAACTCGAGGAGGTAAAAACAATCGAATTTACCAAAGAAGGGTATAAAGATCTGGGGCGTTATTGGCGTTCCCTTAAACCTCAGCCCTTATTGAACGCAGAGAATCGTATTAGAGAGGATGCGGCCAGTCTAAAGGTTAAACAAGTCCGAAATACTGAAAAGGAACCGACGCCCTTGGCCAAAAGACAAAGACAAACCTCGAAAACAAAGAAACGCTTTGTTGGAGGAATTAAAGCGCGCAGGCAACAACATCAGGGATTGAAGAAGAAACGATTCGCTGGAGGCAATAACAAGGAAAAACGCCAGCAACAGCGCAGAAGAAGAAGAAGAAATGCTGAAAAGTATAACTCAATGCATTAAATGCGGTGTAGACTCTTTAATATGATTTTATAAAAAAGCAAAACCCGAAGACAGGATAAGTTGAATGTCTTGACTTGATTGGAGGACTAGGGCGTAATTATAAATTGAATGCTCTGGTGTTTGACAACCACGCTAAGACGACGGCGAGCAAAGCCTCATGTGTGATAAAAAAGTCTTCTGTTTGAACGAGTGTCTTTGCAGGCTCCCGCCCTCGACCATCAGGACAAACCTGCGTGGCGCCGATTTTCTCGTCAATGACTTGTGATACGGCAGTCTGTAATTGCAGAAGGTAAATTTGCGTGCGCTTCAACTAGGCATCCAGTAAATTTACGCGTCGTCCTGAGCGCGCGGCGGAAAATGCCCAAATCGGTTTTTTCTATTGGAACTTGGCAGCGCCCAAAAAGATGCTCTATGCGTGAATATACGCCGTGGAAACATACCCCCTTTTGTCTCCCACAACATGCCGTGTGTACCATTTGTGTCGACATTTCCTACCCCAAACTCATCACAGTTTACCGCGCTGCCCGAAGAACCGGAGCAGGCGCTTACCGAAATACGTTAATACGCGAGCCATAGACCATAGATTGTGTTATAAAATTCGTTTATCCATAATCTATCGTTTTAATCTATCAAATGGTTCAGACCATCAGATCATTATCTATAAGTCGACGTGGATGTCACAAACCAAATCAAGATGCGCTACTCGAGCCTTCTCCGTCCTATTTAAGAAAAGTGCTGTATAACTTTTATATGACGGGAAAATGGGGCGCAGTATGTACGGCCAAATGAACCCGTTTTTGTATGAAAATATATATACTGTTTCGGCTCACCACTCTTCTTTGAATTATCAGTATATAAAAACTGGCATTATCATTACTGTTCATGTGAATTTTAAACGCTTTCAGCAAGAATGTTTTATGATATTGCGGCTTAACCCCTGCGTCGGCGATAATTACGCTTTGCCTATCCAATTGTTAACAAGGCTAATGGTCGATCCACGGGTTCAGGCCGTGTGCATATGGCAATTAGCTCATCAAGCATACGAAGTGAAGGAAGTCAAGCATCTTCTGCCCAGGAGTATTTACACTGTGTTTCCAGTTGCATGCAAATTCAAAGACGTTGTTTCATTTCGTGGCAGAGGCACAATGGATGAGCTCACCAATCCGGAAGGCCGAGATATCAATTCCATAGCTGTTGTTACTGGAAATGAAGATGGTCTCGAAATGGCACCATTAGTTATCCAATGTGCAAACCCTGGTGAGGAAAGGTCGGACGACAACTCGAGAGCCATTTCAAAGTTAATGAGAGATTACAATTCTGAGCATGGATTAATTCTTAACTTTGAGAATGCGATCATTTTCCATAAAGAAATGGACGAAATTAAGGATGCCCGGGAGATTGCCAAAATCGACGAAAATGGTTTGACACAGTTGATTGACTACTGCGGCTCTATAAAACCTCAGATTCTGTCGGATAAAGAAGAAAACTACCGTAAGGAATGCCAAGATCAAGCAAAACGACGATTAGAGGAAGATGATGATACTGTGCCATTATTTCCCTTATTTGGGCTATTAAATATTGGTTATTTAAGCAACGGTTGTCGGGGCAGCAGGACGGCGGGATTGTTGACCCTGACTATATGACATGAGAGGTCCGCAGTGTTTTTCTTGTGAAATGCGAGATAAAGAGACTCTATTGACCATACGGGCCAAAATATTGAGTCTATTGCGGTAGCTGGTGATGATGACAAAGGTTCGGAGAAGACACTATTGATAATCAAATATGTACGTCCTGGCGATAAAAGATGTGAAGACTTATTACAAACGCTTTTGTATCTGATGGAAGAATGGAATTCGGAGCACAACTTGATTCTTAGTTTTGAAAAGACAATAATGTTCTAAAAAGAGAATGGAGAACAGGAAGAACAGCAACGACAAATCAAACAAACAGCAGAACTTGTGTTGGACGATGATGGGTTGAGGCAACTGGAAAATTATTGGATTTCCTTAAAACCGCAATTTGTGTTAGATGAAGAAGACAATATTAGAACATCAGCTATTCGTGAGGCCGTTAATAAGGAACTTGCTTCAAAGAGACAGCCACAAAAAGCAAGAGAAGCCAGGTCCAGGGAAAAAACAGAAGAGGGGATTTTTCGCCTTCCATACAAGTTTTACAAGAAGGATTATGTTTAAGAGGTTGCTAATTTACTTAGGGGCTAATAAAGGAAACCATCTATTGACTATCATATAAAATCATAACGCGATTGCCAAATTATTATATCTTTAGTTTAGGTGCGCCCGAATTTGCGACAAAGACGAGCGACCGTCACAAAACCCAACTAGCGCAAGACGTACAGATACACCAACGGTTGGCCCGCTCACATACATCAATCGACTGTCTAGGTTCATCATCATTCAATCAGCGGCCACATACAAGGTTGCGCGCACATCACAAGCAGGACGGTCGAATTGGGCTTGGATCGTTATCCGGCGTTATTCTAAAGAATAAGTCCAGTGCCTGCTGAGTATATGAGACTGGCGGCTCCGGCGGGAAATTAGAGCCATGTATAATTTGATCCTGCCACTAAGCACAGGACCAGAAGACACAAGTCCGAATTTACCGCCTCGGCTGGCTTTCTTATGTAGCCGTGGAGTTATATATGGTTGTAACGCTTTCTATTCACGTAATGAGAGTTGTCGCGTTTCCTGCTAGAGCCCGTGATGCATACAATATGTGGACGACGACATGGACCATGCTACCGCCTGCGCTATCGATGCTTCCGTGAAGCAAACTTCATAACTGAGGAACTTCTTACGGTATTAATACTTGTCATCTAGTCATCTAGTGTATGCCTTCGTGCATTTTTTTCATGTTTAGTTTTGGGGTGCACATAAGAAAAATTGGCAAACTACATAATAATGTGCAGCATAATCAGCTAAATGAAACAAAAGGTTTCACTAAAGTAATTATTATGATATGGCTTTGGCTGCCAAATATAAATATTGCCTTGATTGTACAGAAATGTGCCCGTACCATCAATTAGCAACCATGAAAGCGGAGGCATTTGAATGGAATTTCAGTTTAGAAAACATTGATATGAAACTCTGGGATACGCTTCGTAAAACCTCACAAAACGCAGAAGGGGAGTTTCTTTATGCGCCCATGATAGTTGCCTTGATTGAGAGGGTATTTCGATGTGATTTGATTGCGATTCCAAATGAAATCGATATGGAGTCAATAGTGGTGGCTGCAGAGCTCTCAACGGTGACAAGGAGACTACAATAGAGGTTATTAAATTTGTCTATCCTGGTAAAGAAAGACTAGAGAGTTCACTTTCAGGTCTTTTAAGACTGATGAATGATTATGATTGTGATCATGGAGAAATTATAAATTTCGAACGAGCAATTATTTTCAAGAAAGTTTAAAGGGAAAGGACGAGGCGACGACAAACCCGAGGAAATAAGAGAAATTGAGCTCGATGAACCTGGGTATCAAAATTTGGGATGCTATTGGTGTTCCATTGAACCACAATTTTTCTTGGACTTTGAACGGTTGAAGACGGGGAATTTTTTGCAAGAAGATTTTGCCCAGCTAAAGTTCGATACCGTGCAGAATGCTGACAAGAGACCGGCTTCGCGGACCAAGAGTGAAATGGCTTGATAAAGAAAATTTCTGGGGCAAGCTACAAGGGTAAATCAACACGCACAGCGGAAGGTGCAAATTTAATTGACTTTGCGACACAGTACAGTATCCTGATGAAAAGCTAAAACCCAAAGTTAATGCTTCGCTCAACTTGTAAGAAGGTTATGCCCAGATGTACTTTGTTTCTATAAGATCATTGAATACTCACTTGCTCGTGCGCGAAGCGATCTAGTGCTCCTTTGCTACTGCCTTAGTTATCAATCAGTCAAAGACGACAAGTTTAGCACTATTATCTTTCTTCTTGTATGTGTACTATTAAAAACCTTACATCTCATCGTTGTATAGGGAGTTAAAACAAGCTTCATAATCTATTTAGGAAAGTTGGTGTGTATGGCATAACGTTATAATTCTGTTGTTTCCGTAATATGATCTAGTTATTAACATAGGGATCATGAAAAATTGCAACATGCTGGATGATACTGGAATGGAATTCTTAGATGAGCTTCGTGAAAACTCCAAAAAAAGAAATGGAGGAATTCTTTATAGCCCATTTTTATTTAGGGTTGTTCGTGATGTATTTCCATGTGACTTAATTGCTGTGCCGCAGCGACATAAAATGGATGCAGCTATGGTGATTGTTGCACAGGTGCCGGGAAGTCGAAAAGATACCACAGTGGAGGTCATTAAATGTGTGTACCCTGGTGAGGAAAGAACAAAAACTTCACTTTCAGGCCTTTTAAATTTAATGAACAGCTACGGGTGTAATCATGGAGTAGTTATGAATTTTGAACGTGCTCTAATTTTCAACAAAACAAAAAGGGGCAAAAGAGAAAAAAAAGATTCACTGGAGGAAATAAAAGCCATTGAGTTGACCAGAACCGGCTATGAAGAGTTGGCGCACTATTGGTGCACACTTAAGCCTCAATGCTTGTTGGATTTTGAACAGCGGAGAGATACAAGAAACTTTATAAGAGAGGATTTTAAAAGCTATCTAAAGTATGATAATATTCGAGATGCAGATAAGGAACCAGCACCGCCAAATGCACGGCAAACAAATGGCGTAGAAAGCAGAAATTCCACAAGCGGTATCCGAAAACGACGGGCAGCAGCACTCGGAAGAGCAGGGGTGGTCTTTAAGATGAAAGAGCAATAAGAAACAAAAAGATTATAAGAGTTAATTGTTTTAATGAATTATCTAATCAACTATAAAAGTGAAAGACGCTTATTCACAAGACAATAGCTGTTGAGTATTCAATATGAAAATATGAAAATCCTGTATATGGCTTATGTTGAAGCAGCTTGCCCCAGACACAGCATGCTATAGTTATGTCCTTCATTTACTACTTGACGGATGTCTCAAAGCTTGTTGTGTGTCCGACGTCTGAGAAAAGCTTTCTAGATTATTAGCCGGGAAGGAGTCTTTGGAAATCACCGAGCCAGTAGGATAGGAGTACCACCTACAGGGAGTGTTATTTGTCCGGCGCGCACTCAGTGATCCGAACAGCCAGGTACTCTGAAAAAACTTCATTGCAAATTGATTGCTTCAAGCTTGTTGGCAGGTTCCATTGTGGCGTCATTCATGGCCGGTGGTTCAGTGTGTAGCCAAACAGCGCTCGGAGGCTTAGTCATAACGCAAACCTATCCGAAGATAATTTCTTTAAATACTCGTAGAGCTACAGCTGAAAAAAAACTCAATATGGTTTCCTGTTAGGGAAATAGGTAAATCTTTTCCGTCTTGATCTAGTAATGAACAATGGTAAAAAATGGCTAATATATGCTAATGATGGCTGCCAATAGGAGGCAAACTAAAACTCTCAATGTTTGAAAAACACTTTCAAAGTTGTTTCCCCTTTGACGAATTAGAACCGAAATGGTGCGTCTTCACATCCGGCACTGTAGCTCTTAAATTCATAGATTTACTTCTCTACGAAATCCCTGCATCTTTGCGGTATGTCTGTAGATTATGCCCAGTACGCCACAACGCGGTACGCGCATGGAAACGAAACTATAGCGGGCTCAAATTTCGTTTTTTGTCCTATGAGAATCTGTTCACCGCTCCTGAATGCGATTCTTTTCGTGGTGAATTTGATCAACAGGAACACCCGGCACGTAAACTTGGCCAGGCCCTTAACCCTGAAGAGAATGGGATGGTCACAGTTGAACTGAATCTCGCGCACAAAGGTACAGTAACGCAAACAATGGCAGTTTTCTCGCCATTGGCTGACCTGACATCCGAACTGGAGGAGCATTATACGATTGAGCTGCCGGATGGGTCATTTCAATCTCTTTTAGACAAGCATGTACCGGATTACAATATCTTGAGACGCGCAGGGTATATCTTGGTCCAAAGTGTCTGCAATGTGAACAGAGCGCTTTATTCAGAAAACCGTCTTATCCATCTTCCTTACAATGCTGCGCCGGAACTTATGCTTTATGTTGCAACATTACACAATACATGTTCAAATATGGAGAAGATTCTGAAGCCAGAACACCTTGACGAAGGCTATCATGGGCAGCAGTTTGACAGGATATTTGGCAGTTGTCTGGATGGTGCCAAAAACAACTTTTATTTTGCGTTGTCATCTAGATCTACTCAGTCCTTACCCTGTTACTAAATGAACGAGCGACCTAAGGAGTTTCGGCGCCATGGAGGCCGCGGTACGCGAGTTTGTAGCAGACCAACTGCCAAAACGCTGTTGCGAATGTCAATAAGCAATTGAAAGGGCTCCGCATCTTTATGCAAGCGATACGGGACTCGGGCATCTTTATGATTGCCAATCCCGTGTTTTGCCAGAATTGGGAAATGGACGGACCGCGACATTTCCAATTTATCGCATTGCCCTATGTCAGGGATTTAAATGATTTAAAAGATTCCTGGGTTGAAGGTAATTACTCCCAAATAGCAGTTGGGAGAACAACCATTGGACGAGAGGACTACGATTATTTTCATGGGCGGCGGATTCCAGTAAACATTGTCGAAGAGTATTTGTTCCATTTAAGATATGCGTTGCAGGTTATAGATAGATACCATGCCCAAGTCGGGTATCTACCGCACCTAGGTTTCTAATTTTTCCTCATTTGGGTAGCGAGCATACACGTGCTGCAAAGATTTTTCGATGACCAATATTTAATGCTACCAGATAAGCAGAAAGGATAGCGCCCATTTGTCCATTTCGTTTTGGTCATACCCATACTGCCTGCTAGATGGAAGAGTTCGTCAGAAGAATGGAATTGTCGTTGTCGGGCACAGCTCCTTGCTAAACCGCCACCTGGCGCCATAGACATATGAAATGTTTGTTATCATTGTCGCAACAATCAACTCGATGAGGCCCTCAATAATCAGCTTTCCACTGTCGCCATCTGAGGAACTTGTGGTTGCGCCGTACTATAGGTTGCTGCTACAGGTCCATAAGAAGAACCGATAAACTGGGGGCAGACTGAGACTGAGTTGGATTTCCATGCATGTGCTTTTATGCCTCGACCGACAACATGGTACGAACTTAACCAAAACATTAATCAATTACAGAATGGAGTGTCCAATTGCGGAAATATGCCATATGCACGAGTACCAAGTCGTACAACAAGCGTGACACATCCAACAAACTGGTGACATGCTATTAGCTCAAATTTAAAAGAGGAATGCACGTCGTATCAACGTTGACAAGACAGTAGGCTTTTCAAATTGTCCGCCGTTTTACGCTAGGGTCGCCATTACGGGTCAACATGGGGATCCATCTCCTTCTCCCTTCACAGGCCTCCGGACTAACTGCAGCCAAACGCGCAATAAAATCATCACAGCTGCTTTGCGGTCGGCAGCAAAGACAATCAAAATTTTCAGCAGCAGAACTCTTAAACTAGTGCTACGGAAAAGGCAGGCGATTAAAGGCGGGCTAACGAGTTCGATGGGTTCAAAGAAGTGTTGGGCAAACTACATCACCTCGCCAATGGTTTAGTGCCTTTCCATTTGATCGGCATGATTGGAGTAACCCGGCGTTGCCAGTTGGTATTTAGCTGCATTAGAGTACCGCATCTTGCTTTATTACGAATGGCCCACACGGTCTCATCTCATGCAGTGTGTGTTTGTGTAAGCTGTTGACAGTTCAACTTAATTTAATTTGGTTTAATCTAGTAGTGCGACCCAGGGTTCTATGTTGTTTGGCTAAGCCGAACCATTTTGTTTTCTGCATCCTATCAAGTCTAGTTTAGCACGCCAATCAAATTCTGATGTTTCTATGATTGAAGTCTAGTCTACATTTCTCAATAACGAACGAGAGCCGCACATCAAACTTCAGGCCCCTACATCCGGTATGCAGGGACTCACTAAACGAGGAAATGACAGAGGTATTTATCTGAGTTTACATTCGCGGTTTTCTGTTTTCCTCCTCAGTGCCGCGGCAAGTGATCAATCCCTGAAAAAGGAAGTCTGTAGTGTTGGCTAGACAATCCTTGCAAAACAAAAACCTAACACCCACTACCAAGAAATCGTACAATGTGTTCTTTCTACGAGCTTATTTGGCAACTTTCGAAAAACTCGTTTTGATAGTATTTGGGCCAAGAAGTGAAGCACTCAACTATCACAGCTAGTCCGCGGTCAGAACAGCTTTACAATTTTACGCCAATTTTTAATTGTTTTTAATTTTCTTTATTTTGTTTCAATAGCGGGTCTCCCATGAAGTTTACTGGTATTTCGACGGGCGATTTCTGCTTGATGAAGAGGTTTTTCCGGTGCCATGTTTTTTCACCTAGACGTAGTAAGTCTCCAATTCAAACAAGGGCTTCTCTGTAACGTGCCCGCAACTCTACGGTATGTCTGCAAAATATTACCTGTGAGCCGTACTGATGTTGAGAAATGGAAAGGTCAGGCATATCTCTGGGGTGGATGTACATTCCAATCTTATAATGATCTCTTTAAAACCGCTGAAAAAGACATTTTGAAAGAGGAATTTTATAAACTTGAGGTTTCGGAAAAACTTACAAAACATGACCATGGAATGCTAACAGTTGTGCTGAACTTGGCTCATGGGCACATAATAATGCAGCAATCTCACTATTTTTGCCGCTGGTCGGCGACTTGGATTTCGAGGAGCGACATTACAATGAGGAGCTGGGTCCGTCAAAAGCCTCATTTCTACAAAATACTGTCCCTAATTACATAGAGCTGAAACTCCGTGGATATATTGCTGCCGGCGCAATTTACAGAGTAAATGACAAACGTTATAAAACAAAAGACCTTCTTTGTTATACGGTGGGGCATCGCCCTTTATCTGACGATGCTCCGATATATGCCACTGCGCTACACAACACATGTATAAATATGGAGAAAAACTTAAAGCCGGAAGCAATTGTCAAAAGTCTGAGTATAAATAGCCAGTTGGACCGAATATTTGGGTACCCACTTAGTCTTTGCCAGAGGTCTTCCTATATACCGAGGCGCTATGTCGAGCTGTTGGGCATTCCTGCGGCTAAGCAAGATTTAGCCCCGATAAAGGAAATATGCAGCTTGAGCAATTACGTCCGGCTTTTTGCACATGATTACAAACACACCGAAAATGCTGACCGGAAAAGGGCCGCTCTGGAGTCATTTATGCAAGCTTTCCGTCAATCAGAGGATGATCTCACCATAGATATGATTGTCTCCGTTCACAACCATTGGAACCGGAATGGACCTGAGCAGTTCAACTAATTGTGTTACCTTACATCAGAGATATATCCGAGGGGTTTGTGGCACACATGGAAGAAATGACATATTACTACCAGATAACAGTTGGAAGGAGTGTTACACACGCAGCATACAACCCCTTTTACGGTCGTAAATTTGAAGTGTCTGATTATGAAGCGCACCTGTTGCACGTGAGATTTACTTTGCAGGTAGTGGAATGGTATATTTCTCGCAAAAGACCGCAATAACTTAGGATCCGAGGGATTGCAAGGATCCAAAACTACAGTTCGAGTAACTGCCGGAAAATTCGAACTTGTAACATTCAACTGGGCCAGAATAGTATCTATAAAAGTAAACATGATCTCTATCATGGAGAACGGAGGTATGAAGCAAAGCCAATAAACGAAACATCTCTTGCATATGTCTATCTATTATCATTAACGTAGCAAAATGTTCCTAAATGTTTATGAGCGAAGGCTAGAGAGTTTTTTGATCATAATAAAATAACCCATAGTACGGAAACTCGCAACAATCATTAATTCTGCGCATTAAAGTAATTTCGTCCGTGCAATTTAAATTCCGGCGGCTTTTGACTGTCTGTAACCAAAAATTTGCAGAGGCTATCACCCTCATCTCTGCAAATGCATCATCATTCACGTCATCCCAGCCACTGGTTAGTTTTAAATCAAATCAAATAAATAAAATACGCAACATACCCCTCATATAACCCCGGCAATAAACCATTATCAAGTTCAGTGGCTGAATCCTGATTGATGGTCGAGTCGCCAGCAGAATCGTGATTGGCGAATGAACCCTCAGCCATATTACCCGAGTCATCAGTCACAAATGTAAGATTTTCCAAACCTCCAGCCACAGGATCAGGATAGCCCAAAGTTTCAGACACAGGCTCATATCGGGCTTGGTCTTCAAATGCACGTGAATCATGGTTAGACAGGCTTTCAAAGGCTGGAAATTGAACGGTTAAATCAGCAATGGTTGATCTAGTTCGTTTTAGCTTATGCGCCGGATTAAAAAAGCCTACTTACAAGTCATCAGCAGAGGAATTTGGAAATGCAAGCCCATGAAAGCTTCTTTGCCATTCCGGACTCAGCAGTTCAAAATGCCGTGATAATGGTGGTCTATTATTTTGTTCTTCCGCAACACTTGACAATCTTGCATCGACGCGGGAAAGAGGTGATGGCGGCCGAACAGATAGTATATCAGAATGAAACGCGGTATGCATCCACTGTCCTCCACGGAATGGAGGTCTGCTGCCGTAAGAAAATTGTGAATTCTCCTGGAGTGCAGCAAGATCAGAGCGGCATTTCTCTTCTAAGGTGGGACCTATGAAAGGAGGAATACTAGGCTCGAGAGATGGTGGCGCCGAAGCATGTCGGAAATATGGATGAAAACGGCAATAGTGTATAGGCGCAGCAGTCAGTTTCCGTTTCTTTCGCCGAGGTAGGTTTTGGCATGCATGAGCGGTGACCATTTTGTCCTCCCGTGAACGACAACGCTTTCTTGTAACGGACGGAGATGAATGATTCGGGGGAACTCCAGTAAGAGGAGAAGGAGCATCAGAGTCAGGATCAGTGGTAGAAGTTCTGTCAAAACGGTAAAGAAAAGAGGAGAGAGACATTTGTGTTGATTCAAAAGAGGGGAAACATGGCTGGCTTTATATAGCGAACAAAGATCTCAATTGCTTTTTCTTCATGGTCTGATTTAGCGGTTTGGTTTACAGTTTGTTCTTACCGTATCGGTAGCGTCCATACTTGAGATATTATTATTTAAGTCAAACTCAATTGATCGCATCTACGAATTAAGAAAGCATCATCCTGTAGGAGTGTTGTACTATTGTCAATTGGATAGAACGTGTCGGTTTCTCCTATGCGTTGGCAAAAGCTTGCCTCTCTATTAGCGCTTTTTGTTCTATCTATTTTTATTTTATAAGTTTTGCAATGGATTCATTTCGTCTTACACAGGAGTGAAGTCAGTAGCGCATGTATATTTGAAGATCTTTGGGCTGCAAATATATTTTTAGATTCATTGAAGTACGCGGGTTAGGGGAGAAACGCGATCCGCCACCCCCTTTCCTCTTTTAGTTTTAAGGTTTATGCATGACTTGTAACGCCTGCGCCGATTAGGGGCGAGCACAATGGTTGTCACGCACGAGTTGGTTGTCAAAAAACAAAGAATAATTCAGAGACCAACCATCACAATCGAATGACAACCCTTCGGAAATAAACTTTTGTGCATGTTTCCTTTTGGTTGCTGAACAAATTAGAAAGAATCCCCAAAACATTTACAGATTTAGCCCACATTGTTGTGCTATGGAAGTGTATCCTAGAAATAAAAAAAAATAAATAACTTTACTACGCGACGATAGAAGCTTGTTCGAACTCGCGTGCCTGCGGGGGACATATCTCGTACCCATTTTCAAAGCTTATCCTGCTCACTATGTGTGCCTCCTTAAGAAGAAAAAGCTCAATGTCCTGTGCGTATTTCCGTGAAAAAAAAAAAAAAATAATAATAAAAAAAAAACGAGGGGCTTTTATCTGCCAACTTTAAGCATGAATTCTGTCCAAAAAAAGAAAAGCCTTATGTTATCAAAATGTTCATTAAAAAAAGCAACGTTCAATAAAAAGAAATAGTTTCCTGTTAAATTTCCAAGGGCCTGCTTCCACGTTCTACTTCTCATAAAAAAAAAAACTTTTGTCGAAAGAAAAGAAGCGCTCTAGATCTAACAATGAAATAAGAAAAAACCCATTACATGTCGCTGCAAAACAAAATGGTATTTTCTTCGCACATGTTCATTGTGGTCATAGGTGAAGAGAACGACCTGCTTATACTTGTCATTTCCAGCACGCTACTCAGCAGGATACTATAGAAATATATGTCTTTGAAACAGCCCTACGTCACAAAAGGTTATTAGAAATTGTTTGTATCGGTAGGTGTTCAACAGCTTGCTTGTCAGTGAATTCAGCCATAGGATATAGATGCTTATGGGTGGTGGTGGTAAAGGGACTACGGGAAATCCATAGTCATTCGCAATTGGAGATATTGTAGGGTGGGCAAAGACAGTCCTGGAAAATATATTGGCCGACAACACGCGCATTCGTTTTAGTCAATGTGGCATGAAATATACATGCGTATAGTAATCGCTCAGATTAGGTTCCTTCAGGTTATAGTCAGGCCGCAGATTATCCACACTATTTGGTAATGTAGGAACTCAATAGGTGATTCAGTAGTACTTATTTGAGAAAAATCATGAAAAGAAGATTCGTATCAATTCTGAACCGTCATCTTCCTAAACAACATTTAATTCCCTGGGCCGAAAATACCCATGGTTCTACAAAGATAGACGCTAACATGTCAACGCAAAAACGTTCAAGAAAGAAAAAGCTCAATAACAACACTAAAACAAACATTGAAATCAGACAACCTGCAAACGTATTGGCCTATATAATCAACTCTGTTCATCCAACAGCATAAGAGGAAACCCGCTGCACTTGCAAAAACACTTCCCTTTAACATGCAAATTGTCATGTACTTTTTTTCATGCATACTGTGGCTACAGCAGCGCTCATACCCCACATATTCTGGCTTGATAGCCTGATAGCATATTGGGAACTGTGTTCTTCCAAAGACCAAGCAGGAAACTAGCAGTCAAGTCCTCATCCACCAACCCTACTAAAATTAAATTAAATTAAATTAAATTATTTATAGGTCATACAATCACATAGTGCAAAAGACCGGGTTATATATTCATTGAGGTTGTGTAGGAAGGGGATATGATTCCATTGTTAACAAGTAGCGCAGTAAAAACCCCATTGGATACTGCTGTTCCCTTGCTTCGGGGTTGGTCTGCTATATAAAAGGGCCAGCAGAACGGCCTTGACCCACCAATCTGGGCTTTGTTTTAATGCTGACAACCCATGGGTTCTGAAGATATGCCGGCTCAGCTACCGACTGTGCCTCTTTTTCCTGGCTCAACCTCAGGAGAAAGAAGCGGGTGGATGTTCGAAAGCGCGAAGCTTTGGAAAACAAGCCATGCTCCAATAAGGAAAAAAGTCCTTGCTTGTGTGGTCTGGGCGGGTGGACTTGAACAATAAATTGCTCGATCTGGAGAGTCAAAGCAGGGTCACCCCTTCATCGGCGAAAAGTATATCCTGACACTATAACGCCGATCCCCTGCTGTATCTCATAACTTTGTTATTTTCTTTATTTCTTCTTCCCAGGCCGTGGCATATTTTCTCCCTTTTGGAGCTGTCATTTGATTTGTAACTGCTTCAGAAAATATTGTTTTCTGTGCTTTGTCTTTTGGTTACCGATGCGGTCTCCTCCTCGGCGTTTCGAACGGGTGCGCTCAATAAATGCTCAAGATCTTCTTGTGTCCGCGTCCCTGAATTGAACCGCTTTTCATAATCCAATACGAACTGAGGCTTTACGGAGCACCAATAGCGTCCCAGCTCCGTGTATCCAGCCCTTGTCAATTCAATTTCTTTTATCTCCTCAAGTTGCTGCTTAGTTTTCTTGTTTTTCACTTTGCTGAAAATAACTGCGCGTTCAAAATTCATTATCACTCCGTGATCACAATCGTAATTATTCAGCAGACTCAGAAGTCCTGAAAGCGAATCGTCTAGTCTTTCTTTTCCGGGTTTGACAAACTTGATAACTTCAACAGTAACTTGCTGTCGGGTTCCAGGGGTCCATGAAAGCATTACGGCGGCCTCTGCCTTTTGTTCATTCGGTACTGCTATCATCTCACATGGAAATACTTCCTGGAATAATCCAAAGTACTCGCGTGTGTAAAGGATGCCGCCCACTACACTTTTTGAGAGTGCGCGAAAATATTCCCATAATACTAAGTCAGTATTATCGAAATTGAAATCCTCCTGGTAGACTTGCGACATAATTGCTAGGCAGCAGCTACAAATGAATTGTTTTACAATGTGATAACACAGAGCAGTATTTATAGTTAGCCACGATTAAATTATTCCCTAATAGGAAGCGCGAATTACGCTAGCAATTATGAGGCTTGTTTGAAAAGTGTGAAAGAATAACAAAGAACAAATTAAACTGTTTATTTATAGTACAAAGAGGCCGGTGGCTGGTGGCAATGCAATCAAACGTGATCGCATCTGCCAAGATAACACGATCCGAAACGCATGAAAAAAAGCGCCAGCCGATATAGCTAAGCGATGAATTATCTGGTCGATGGTGTCAAAATAAACACTAGGTGACTAAGTAAGCGTTCGTTTTTTTTGAAAAAAGTCGCGTTTACAAAGAATGAAACAAAAGAAAAGGAAAAATGTGATAAATAAGCCAATGAAAGATAATATTTTAGAAATAGATCTACACTCTTTGAAGACCTTTTCTGAGCTTTTTTCGAAATTCTTTAAGCTGACAGGCATAGAAATTCGCTTCCTCTTGCGTTAGGCGCAAGCACTTACTTTTTCTTTTCTTCTCTTGTGACAAGTCTATGATAAGCTAATGCAAGGGTTTTAACAAAAAAAGAAACTCAAATAGTCCAAAACAAAAGAAAAAAAACCGACGCCACAGAGCGCTGATATTTGAGCTGCGACTATTTTTCTTCCGCGATAAGGTTATAGAGTTCTGCCGTGTTAAAGTTGGGGAACCAGGAAAGGAAAAATCTATATAAGAAAAATAAGAAAGAATAATTTGGGGATAGACCAGGTAGTGGTTGACGTTGTTGTCAGTGATCAGTAGAGTATTCTGTTCAGTTAAAAATTCTCTCTGAGTCACCACACCTTACAATAGTGTGTTTATTACTAAGCCATTACTTAATTAGGAGTTATTACTCCATTGGGTATCACTGTATCTCAACAGCGTGCGGGGTTATGCAACTTTAGACGAATCGTCAACAAGCCGCATTGCCACAACGACCCCTGCATCTTGCTGCAGCTAAAAAAAAAAAAGATCCCAAACAATATTTGGTTAGTTAGTTTTGTGGCATTGGTTTTCGAATTAAAGGCAAACAGGTAAAAAAAGATATGCGCCTGGGCCGAAAACCTAGCCCGCTGCCCATGCGTGCTGACCAATCTAGATCATCGGGCCGTTGAGTTGCAGAACTGGAATACTGCTGTCAATTTAATCCAAAGTTACCGTGCGTTGGAGAATGTGGGGCAGAGAGCTGGAGAGGGACACCACGGACCGCATAAGGCTTACACCGGCGACCATGGGGCCGACAGAAGTGAATATACCCCAATTTGTCGCCGAGGTCAATCTCCGTATGTTGGTGCCGGGCCCAAGTAATGCATCGTTTGAGGATGGTTCCGAGTTGCTGAGCATTAGCTGTAGTGTTAGGGCCTGTCACATAGATAGTGATATCATCGACAAAGCCTACCACGCGGCCACCAGCGCGTTTGATGGTTCCATAGAGCTAGCGCGAGTAAATTAGGAACAACAGAGGCGAGATAGGGGAGCCCTGCGGGATGCCAGTCAGGACATCCCGTATAGACAAGCCATATCGACATTACATCTGAAACAAATGACTTCGTCGTCGCCTCATATCACTAACTCGTCTAATCAACTGAACGCTGCTTCAACCGGCAATACCATTCTTTTTTCCTTTGGCGCTTTTATCAAAATATCATATGCGTCTAGCAGGAGCCGCAACTACATGCTGACCCTTTTTTTTTTCCTCTAGTTGTAGCTGCTGTATGCAAGCCCCAGAGGGTGCAACTTCAATCGGGTCTTGCATGGGTGTCCCAACCTGTATCGATGACGGACGACTTCAAGGAAAAAGATACTGACGGACGTTTCCAGGTTTTGTGGCAGGGCAATTGCCGCACTTGATGCCAGCGCAACATACTTTATCCGGCATTTTGGCAATCGACGGTACCAGTGTATTTGGCATTAAGATTAACAAGCTTTCAGATGATCCGTCCCATTGGAGTGCAGTCGCAGACAAGCTAAACCATGTCTATCTGCAACCGCGATCCAGCGTCCGTCGTGTTATGTAGTAGTCCTCTGGTTTTCTTTGCTATTATACTTTTTCGGTATTTTTACTCATATGCATTGCCCGTAATGCTTTTCTGCAAACAAAACCACACCCCGCTATGATGAGCTGCCTGCAAATAAAAGACGTCAAATTAATTTATTTTATTACCCTATATTAAACCAATTAACTAAATTACAAACGATGCAACCCCAGCAATTAAAATTACAACAAACAGCACAAGACGATACCCCAGAGTAGTCGCTAGCATCAACATATAATTATATGGTCGAAAATGGCCAGACCAATTACCAGAGAGGTCTATTACGCTGCATGCGTATATTGCTTTCATTCTGTAGTCTTCTAAGTAGCTCCGGTCGTACTTGATCGCGCCTTTGATAGGGTCTCGGAAGGCGCAATCCCAATCTGGCGTATTCTTGGTTAACTGTTCGACGGATAAAATCGACAAGCTCAAATAATCCATTAGTGGTTGTGAGATCAAACTTAGTTCCTGTTAGCGCTATTTCATGTCCATGGTTGGAAACTCTGTAAACAATTGCGGTCTCACGGCATGCTAGCACCAAAAATTGTGCTCTAACTCCACGAACATCAAGCAAATAACGGGTGATCTGGTTTATAGTGGCCCGCAAATTGAGTTGCCACCTGTTCACCTTAGCTTCGACAATGACCAAATTTTGATAGCCAGGTAGCCGAGTGTGAACTGAAATATCAAACGTTCCTCCAGAAACATAAAGAGACCCAATGTGATCCACATGATATCAACCATCGGCGTCAAACTCGACAGATGCCTCAACTCTTTCGGATCCGGGTCGGCTAAGTTCCTCAGCAGCAAATTTTACTAGGCGTCCAATAATATCTCTGATAGTGAAATGCCTTCGTGCAATCTGTAGCTCCTCATGAGCTGTTTGAATATTACCGTTAAGCGCTCGCCTGGCTTCATGTACAAAAAAGCCATGACGTTGTCCCGGTATGAAATAGTGGTCCATTCCATTCTCTTCCAAAGAACGCAAATATGATTGTTCGCCGTTGTTGGCATGTATCCTGATTAATCTATTGGCAAGCATGTTAATCGTGGTGGATAATTCGCGTCAGCAATGGCTAGAGGTTAACTGCGGCAGGCCGAGCTAGTCAACGCTAAGACTCGGCAGGTCGCGTTTCGGCAACGCTAAAACGCGACATTATTTTGTCATGGTCGTTGTTTGCTGCATGCCTCCACAGGTGAGAAGCGTATAGTAGTGTAAGTTGACGCTAATTGTTAATATATCGAATAGGACTAGCCAGTTTAAGATACACCAATGAAGTCTCCTGTCCTCCGAGCACTTAATGGCTTGGCGGCTCTTTATCGGTGTCACCGTACGAACGTTTCTGCATGATCATTAAAGTGACATAAAAACGTGAAGCAACCACACGCCAAAAGATAATGATTTTTCCAGACCGTAACCAACCAAAGTAGATTTTGGTGCGAGATGGTTCCTTTTATGCGTGCAAGTTTATATGTACACCGCCTTTATGATAAATTGTGTAAATGATGATTATATGCTATAATTGAGGCCGCTAAAGTGCGACAAGCAAATATGCAAACAGTATTGTTTAAAACAATTGTCTAATTAATTAAAAATTTATTAAACTATTGTGCCTTATAGCTTTGTTAGTTTCTTTATTTCTTCTTCACAGACCGTGGCATATTTTCTCCCTTTTGGAGCTGTCATTTGATTTGCAACCGCTTCAGAAAATATTGTTTTCTGTGCTTTGTCTTTTGGTTACCGGTGCGGTCTCCTCGTCAGCGTTTCGAACGGGTGCGCTCAATGGATGCTCAAGGTCTTCTTGTGTCCGCGTTCTTGAATTGAGCCGCTTTTCATAATCCAGTACAAACTGAGGCTTTATGGAGCACCAATAGCGTCCCAATTCTGTGTATCCGGCCCTGGTCAGTTCAATTTCTTTTATCTGCTCAAGTTGCTGCTTATTTTCCTTGTTTTTCACTTTGTTGAAAATAATTGCCCGTTCAAAATTCATAATCACTCCATGATCACAATCATAATCATTCAACAGGCTCAGAAATCCTAAAAGCGAATTGTCTAGTCTTTCTTTTCCGGGTTTGACAAACTTGATAACTTCAACAGTAACTTGC